>RJVU01053075.1:302961-318125 GCA_003731715.1 Anabarilius grahami
GACGGGCTTCCCGCAAAATATGGAAAATGAATAAAGCACAATAAATAACACCTAACAAGACAAAGAAAAGAAATGCCAGGTTGTTTTGATAGCTTCTATTGAAAGCGAAACCCATATTCGTCATTTACTTAATAAAATTCAGCTATGTAGCTAAAACGCAAACCCTGCAACCGTCAACAACTGTCAAAGTGCTCATTGTTTGATTTTGTATCATGTTCAGACTTCCTAAGACAGTTGTTAGCTGGAAAATCAGCCATAAAGAAGCAAATAACTGTGAGTTGCTCTTAGTAACTGACTAATAAAAAAAAACTATTTCAATCATTACATGCCTAAGGGCTTCTGGTACAGTGTTCTAAGAACATTAAGTACATAGTCGCAAGCATCTGACACACATTCCAGTCACTTTCCAGCAATACACACCTGTGGTGTCTCTTGTAATTAATTAGAAGGATTGCTGGGCCCCATGTAGGTATGTACACCTGAATCCAATGGCCCCATAGACGTAGGGCCAATTATTCAGCCCTGCTGCTCCCTCATCCTGTCTTTACAGCCAGGAAATAAGTGAGAGTGTCTGCTGCATGTAAAAATTAGAGAATTGTGGCAGGAAGGTGAATTAAATGGAAGTGAAGCCCTAATAAGTCCATTCAAAATGGATGCTGACGTCTGTACAAGGAGCCGGAATAAGCTAGTCTATTACGGATCTGTCAGTTAAAGACTAGTTGGTGCAATATCAGAAGAAACAGTGATTGTTACTATCTTTAAAATATGAGAGCATTTGGCAAATGGTGCATTAAAAAATGTACAATGATTCAGTCAACTCAAGATGCCTGGAGGTAAGGAATATATATAGTACAAGTCTTATGTAGCTAGACATTTGGTTATCGGCATTAAATCTGATTCACTTTGCAGATTATTCTGGACAAGAACTGCCCAAAGGCCATCTGCATACAACCACAGTAAATCACCAAGGCTGATATTTTGACTTTTTTTAATAATTGGTATCTGCAGACTTTCTGTTTGGCCGATGATTGTTGGAAGAAGACTTTTATTTTGACAGCTCTGGGATTTTTATTTTGACAGTGCTGAGAATGTTAGCGCCTGAGCACAGATGCATAGTTTTCAAACGTTTAACAGTTCTGTCCCATAAATTATTTTTTTGCCTTCTAAAAATCTAAATAACTTTCAAAAATGTATCACACACAGTGACTAGCTGTTCCTCAGTCAGAACAATAATAAAAAGAGGTGTACACCCGGAAATCACATACTCTACCAGTCAAAAGTTGTGGAACACCTCCATCTCCTGAATAAGAAAAAGAGGTTTATTGCCAGTGGACTACTGAAATCTTTGGTTCAAGAGTAAGTGGCACCCTGGCACCCTGGCACCCTGCACCAAAAAGACTACCACATCAAATTGAAGCCATGCAATACCCTCTGGTATACAGTTAGTCAGAGGTTCACCCTACAGCAAGATAATGACCAACAAAATACCTTCAGGCTATGTCAGAACTACCTCAGAAGTAAAGGCTTCAAATCAGGGAATGGCCAGCAGAGTCTCCAGACTTAAACTCCATCGAGCTGGTTTGGGATGAACTGGACAGAAGGGTGAAAGCAAAGCAACCTACAAGTACAACACATTTGTGGAAACTTCTGCGTCAGTGTTTGGAAAAACTTTCAGAACAATGTGGTTTTCATTTTAGAAAGAATGCCACAAGTGTGTTCGGCTGCCAAATGTGCTACTTTAAGTCAAAATGTCGATTCTCCAATTGTTTATTTGTTCTATTGTTTAATTTCAAAGTAAATGGAGACATTAAGCTGAGTAAATGTCATTAACAACAACTTTAGACCAGTACTATAGTAGTCAGCCAAATAGATTGGAAGTGGCAGTTTCAGTTTATAAATCAATTTATCATTTCCAGTTTTGTGTGCAACATGAATAGAAGGACATGAAGACACTGACCTACTGCAGACTTCTTGTAGGACATCTTGCCTCCTTTGCTGCTGTGTGTGGTGTTGTCTTTCAGTGCCGTCTCAATCTCCTTCTCCATCAGGACGCCTAGTTCCTGTGCCACTGTGTTCAGGTAGACATGGTTGAGAAAGGCCAGGATGTTATGTGGTTCCGCAATCCCATTAAGCACCTGAATTTCCTCTCTAAGCATTGAGCAAAGAGTTGGCGAGGCGGTTTGAAAGCCCAGAGTCAGTCTGTCGAAGCCTTTCTCACCACCTGGGCTACAGCTCTGGCAGCTTCGGAGAACACTGAGTACAGCCTTGATCTGAAGGTGCTGGTACCAGCTGAGGACCTTTGTATCAGTGTTGAGGAATAACAGTTGCTGAAGGTACAGGACCTTCTGAGGAACCTTAGTCCCAACACCCATTTCTCCCTCAGTCTGGCTTGGTTCAGCCATCATTTGGAGTTTGCCAAGTAAGTGGTTCCGCAATGAGAAACGAACATCATCCCACGCTTCCTGGACCTCCAGAGCGAGGTCATCGCATGGTGTGGACAAGGCAGGGATTGGGGAATGCTCTTGGGTAGATGCTGGGCAGGAAGTAGGGAAAGCAACACCACACTGAGAAGAGATGCTCAGCAGTAACTGCAGAACAGCCTCATCACAAGCCTCCTCTGTCTTCAGCAAGTTTTGCTGTTAAAATATATGAAAGAGAGAATTAATGTCAAGAAATGAATGTGGAATACTATTCTTCAACATGTCATGATGACGTATGATGGATAGATTGCGTATAGGTTAAGTATGGCTTTGGTTACCATGGCTCGAAGGAAGTCCAACAGCTCTTGGTGTCCTGTAGCCACTGGTTTCAGGATCCCCAAGTTACGCTGACTGAACCACTGGAGGCATTCTACTGGACTGGGCACTCTCTCTCCGCTGCAGGACTCACCAACCTTGGCCTGCAGTTCCTTTAGGTTCTGCTCAATACTATTATATAATAAACAAACACACACTCTCATGCAGGAGTACAAACTTGTGTAAACTTCAAGTCTTGAATGTCATTGATGTATTTTATTGTCCATTGCTACCATTTACCATCTTAATGACACAAAAGCAACGTATTGGAATATTAAAATAGTCATAATATGTCCCAGGGTTAAAGGATTTGTTCCGCTGGTTCAGTTGGGTCAGTAGCTCAGATTTCTACTTGCCAAACATTACATTAACAAATAAATGTAAACATTTCATTTACTAATTGCAAATTTCAATTTACAACAGAAAAAAGTAATAATTTAACAGGTTTCTAGTTTTGCATTAATAGCTGGGTATGAGTAATGTTTAGCACCATTTTCCTGTTGAAAAAAACAGCATATGCTGGTTAGGTATGTTTTGAAGCATGGCAGCTGGTTTGAGCTGGTATATGCTGGTCCTTAGTTGGTAATGAGCTGGTTTAAGCCGGTCAAGTGCTGGTCCTAAGCTGGTTCTAAGCAACTAGCTCCAGGTCAAGACCGGCATAAACCAGCTCATGACCAACTAAGGACCAGCATAAACCATCTCAAACCAGCTGCCATGCTTCAAAACATACCTAACCAGCATATGCTGTTTTTTTCAACAGGGATAGCATTGGAATACAGAAAAAAGTTGGAAGCCTTTTTCTCAGTTACCTACAAATTGGCATAAGCAAGTCCTTTCAAGCAAATAATGAGCAGCTCTGCACTTTTAGGTGGGTGAAAGGTGCAATCAATCAATCAATCAACCAACCAACCAATTAATCAACAAAATATTAAAAAATAATAATAAAAATGTACAATATAAAATATATTTATTTGAATGAAAAACATGGTAATGATGTTAAACCAAGCTGGGATGCATTCTTAATGGCATGTCAAAGTGTGATCATATAATAAATATTTAATGAAAAATGAATTTGAGATGAATGTGTATAGTTTTTTGAATGACAGGCATTGAATTTCTGTTGAAAAATGCTGCATTTTTGGGGAGCTTTGCTGGCACAGTTGCAATTGGAGCCGTGGCCTAGTGGTTCACAAACATGCTGCAAACACAACTGTTTTAATAATGTGGGAGACACAGTTTGAATCCGGCATGCTTTTTGTCATGATCCTGTTCTCTCCCCTTCTCCTGTCTGCTTTCACTATCAATAAAATGCAAAGACAAATGGACTAAATATGGACATTATGTTCAGAGTATCTTTGTCTGACTTTATATTGTGCAGCTGATGGACTTTCAGCATTGAAATAACATTTATACCCCCTCAAAATGTAAGAAACATCTTCAATTGTTACATGTCAGCTGTCTCTTTAAAATCCAGCATCCTCCGGTTACTCTTCACTCTACAGCTGATATCAGCCATATCAGGCCTAATGAACACAGACATCAATATATCAGCTGTGTGTGCGTGTGGTACGTCTCTCTCAACGAGACAGGATGAGCCGATCTTCTTCATAACCACACGGCATCAGCACTTCTGTCTCCTTCTATCCGTGAAAAATGAGACACGACACAAAGCCGTAAAGCCATACAGGTATATACACGCACACAAACACACACACACAGACACATCTCTTACAAAGCGACATAAAGCACTGCTGTAAACACTACGGCAATGCACGAGTCCAGATGCCTTCGAATGGCAGCTTATTAAATTCCATTTAAACCTGACACAGTTTTACTTCCTTGAAAAAAAAAAGAGAGCAAACATAAAGTGAACATAAAGGGTTGTTAATTTTAACGATATGCAGCTGAATAATGTAGAAAGCAAAGATGAAGAGGGCTCTTTTCGTTGGTTAAAATGCAAGGTTGCCGACAGGAATCCAACAAATGTGTCTCTTTTTGTAGTAAAAAGGAAATATGTGTGACGAGAGGACATGAAGGTGCTGACAGACCGTGCTGGAAAAGCAAATCTTCCCATTCTGTTTAATGAACAGCCTAAAGCTCGCTGTAAAAACACAAGCGCTAACAGGGAACATAAAAATTCTGTTTTACACACTAAAGATGCTGTCGACACAGACACACAAACAAAACTGCCCTTTTATAGGTGAAATTCTGCTTATAGTTGTTGTGTGTTGACAAAAGCAGCCAAATTCTATCAAAATATGTGGATTTACTTCACTTTTAGTTTGTTTTAACAGTTTGGTATATTTTGAGAGGGTTTTTGGGAACTATTGTGTTTATAGGGCGTTCTAAAAAAGTTCATAACAAATTATTTGTTCCTCTGTGTTTTTTGTTAACTCAAGGATATCACTTAGCTTAGCTCTTATACATTAGTTAAGTGTAGCCATCCAGAGCTAGCAGAAAGGCAGATATACTGACTAAGTCTGTTTAATGTTTCTAATAAAATAAGGATTTGTGCTCAGAGCCGGTGCTGAGCCAGGCGTCACCCCAGGACTCTGCTCAAACAGCAGGGTCTAAACGAGCTTCCATCTGTGCAGCCACACAACGCTAAAACTTAATAAAAGTCTCATCTCTCATCCGCACACACTCCTGCCACTCGCCAACGCCTGCGTAATCCTTTGTGTATTGGCGCTGGATGGGGTCAGCGATCACTGAAGGCGAGTCACGGACAGTGTTGGTCTGAGCACTCATGAGGACTGGCATCAATCAAAGGGTCAGCTGCTGTCAAACTTCTGCCCGACTGCCACTGATGATGTGTCAGTTTCACATTCAACAATAAATATTTAAGAGACATGCTTCAAATAGGAATAGATTACACAAGAATGGGTTTGAAATTAATTGTTTTTCAAAAAAAAAAAAAAAAAAAAAAGGTTTTAAGAAACTTTTAGTAATACTTTCAAGTAAGTCTATACACATACAATGCATTAAAAGTGCATTAATCCTATTTTTTTTAACTGTTTAAAATTGTTTTTTTTAAATAGTAAAAAAAAAAAAAAAATAGTATCAACTTAACATTGTTTTCCAAATTAGATTTCTCATTGGACATTAAGCAGTGACCCAAAACAGTAAGGTAAAAACATTTAGTCAAATATTAATATCAAACATATTTATTCTGTGTATTTTGGCAAAACGTTTTGTTGCATCTGATTTCCATAAACAAAAATCAGGAACCTAATCAGCAGCCTAAAAGAACACAGCAAAAACAACCGGACTAACTAATATAAATGTCAAACATTATTAAAGACAAGTAAACAGTAACAAAATAAGAACAAAAACTAATTAGCTATAGCACAAATAAATACAACTGAACAAAGTACAGGCACAGATCCTGTAATCAAATGTAAAATAACACTGCATAGTTTTCTTTTTATAAATAAAATACAGATTAATCCTTGTTAAAGTTACAAAAGTTATTCAGTCAAAATCAGTGAGTGACTATCTTTTTCTTCTGTTCTTTGATTAACGTTAATGACACAAACTGCAGCAGGGTCATTCCATTTTAAAATCAACCAAATTTTGGAAACGTCCCTGGCTCAATTATTTTTTTTATTTTTTTAAAAGACAAACATAAATGGTGATGAAAGCCAAAATATTAATTATAATTATTTTATTCAGTTCAAAAATGGGAGAAAGCACTTGTGTTTTTGCCCCAAGCTTGAATGAGTAACTCAAGAAGTATCAAATAGATCTTAAAATCCTTTTATATTTTTGGTTTTTAACAAACATTTCTCTTTAAAGGCTCTTATAATGACGGGGACACTGTACTGTAACTTTCGGATGAGACATTAAACCAAGGTCCTGACGCTCTGTGGTCATTAAAAATCGCATGGCACTTCTCGTAAAGAATAGGGGTGTAACCCCGGTGTCCTGGCCAAATTCCCTCTATTGACCCTTACCAATCATGGCCTCCTAATAATCCCCATCCATTGAATTGGCTCTATCACTCTCTCTCCTCTCCACCTACAGCTGGTGTGTGGTGAGCGCACTGGAGCCGTTGTACTGTGGCTGCCGTCGCATCATCCAAGTGGATGTTGCACACTGGTGGTGGATGAGGAGAGACCCCTGATATATGATTGTAAAGCGCTTTTGGTGTACATTAGTACATATGAAAGCGCTATATAAATGTCTCATTCATTCATTCATTCATTCATTCATTCATTCATTCATTCTTGATGTTTCAATACCAGAGATCTTAATTCAGCTCCATGAGTAAAATGGTAAGTTGTACACATTTTCAGTGGTCGAAAACCAAATGGGGTTCATTTGGTACACAGCTGATACTTACTGCATTTAAAGAGGAATGTCTGAAGAATAAATAATGTTGAAACTAGAAATGCATCTTGTTTCCCTCTATCCAAATAATTGCATACAACATACCTCTCTGAGTGCCAAGAATTCACTGAAATGGTCAAGTTGAGGCATATTAAAAGTGTAATTAAAAGTGTAATCAAAAGTGTATTTATTATAATCTTTATTTGAATCAGTTTCAAGGATATTTGGAAGAAAGGATTTTGTTCATTTTTACAGCTTCTGAAGCTAGCAAGAGTTAAATATCTCTGGGACTGAACCATATAGGGCCTTAAAATTGATGATTCCAAAAGAAGTTTCATAGGAACAAAAATCTAAAATGATATTAAGATATCTTTAACACTCAGTTGATGATGTTGAAGAGGAGTTTGTTGCTTTTCTATCTGATGCCTATAATTCTCTTTCAGCTGCTGATGTTGATACTGCATGTGCTTCTTGCCCTGCTCTAACCAAACTTCGTACACAGATTTCCAATGTTTGGCCTCCTTCACACAAGGCACTGTTGCCATACTATAAACTGCAACTGGAACTGTCAGTTAAAGACAACTTCGTCTTCCGAGGCTCATGGCTGATTGCACCTGCTGCTTTTCAATATGTGCTGGTCTCTATAAAGGACATCAGCGAGAGGTGAGAACTAAACAACACCTCCATGATCTCTATAGGTGGCCAGGAATGTATGTTCAGGTTCATGACGCTGTCCATTCCATAGCAGAAAGTGGCTGTGGATATCGTCGGGCCATTTGACACTGCTGCATCCGACTACAGGTTTGTATATAACAGATTATTACAGCAGTCTTTACTCACACTGTCACTACGGATTCTATGATTTTGTTTCTGTCATTAGTCTTCAGACGCCATGAATACATTGAGTATTGGTACTGATAATGGTGTTCAGTTTTTAAATCTGCTGCTTTCTCTGCTTTTCTGGAAGGAAGGAATATTCATCACCATGATTCCTCTCTCTACTACCCAGCAGCTAACGGTGCTGTAGAGAGGTTCAACCGTGTGCTCAAACACACTGTCCATCCAGCAACCTCAGCCATGGAAACCTGTGGTAACTGACTTCTTGCAGGTTTACTGTGCTCCACATGCTGCAACTTCACCCTTTCAGCTCCTCTATGGCAGGCAAATGCGTACAAGGCTGTCTATTTTGCCATCTGCTCCTGTGCACTCACCAACTGACAAGACTGTTCGCCGAAGGGTTACACAGCTGCAACACAAAATGAAAAAGTACAGTGATGCTAAGCGGAGTGCTCGCACTCCTTGTTTCCAGGAGGGGGATAAAGTGAGGGTATGGAACCCCTTGCAAGTTTCTAGGGACACAGAAAGTTTATAGATCCTCTCACGGTTGCCAAAAGACTTGGGCTGGGTACATACGTTCTTAGTGATGAAAAAATTTGGAATGCTTTCCATCTCACTACATTTCCATACACACCAACAACTCTGGCTGAGAACACTGCTCACTACCACTAGACCTAAACGTGATGTTCGAAACTCTAGTTGGTTGAAGGACTATGTTACATAAATCTCATGTAATATTCTGTTCTTTAAAAAGGGGGAAATGTTGTGTTCATGCGTGAATTGTATTGTTGACTACTATTTTGAAACAGGAAGTCTGATGAAGTGTTGAACTGTTAAAAGTGTTGTGTAATGACGTAATGTGTGTGGATAACAGAAGTGATGAGTACCCAGGTGAAAAAAAAAGTACACTTCCATAATGTACTTAAAGTGCTCTATTTCTGCGCATCAATTTTGTAGTTAATATACTAACCCCCCGGAGCCATGTGGAGCACATATTTATGATGGATGGATGTGGATGGAAGCACTTTCTTCAGCTCTTACTCATTGAGCCCTAATCTATCACTGCCATTATAAAGCTTGGATGCATCAGGATATTTATTAATATTTCTGCGATTATGTTCATCAGAAAGAAGAAAGTCATATACAACTAGGATGGTTTGAGGATGAGTAAAGCTTTGGCTAATTTTCATTTCAGACTAATCCTTTAAGAACATCTAAGTGTACTCAACTGTGCTATTTTGAGACTCCATGAATATGAATTAAAATGTGCTTTTAACATACTATCTCTGTATAAAAATAAAAAAAAAGTATTTAGTTACCACTTGTAGTACACTTGAATTTTTAGTATATTAAGTACAAAATTAGTGAGCGAAAATAGAGTATTTTAAGTATATTACTTTTTTTTTCACCTGGGTAAACAAGATATATGGCTACTCCTGTCTCGTGTGCTTTATTGTTTAATAACTACTGACTGATACCACAAAGATGCTTACGGGAACTCAATTCAGTATCGCACACTAAATGAGAGGTGGCTTTCTGTGTGCGCAAAGAAAACAGTGTGAGGTACGGGTGCCAAATTTTGTTCTCTTTCACGTCTTCTTGCACTTGAAAATGGTTTGAATCGCACACATGAATCAATAAGCAGAATCAACATTTTTATTTTATTACAAGCATCTGATTCCTGACCTTAAGTATCTGATTCCAGAATTGGAATCAGTTTTCAATTTACAACCCTACTTATAATACAATAATACTTATAATACATTATTATCTTGTTATAATTCTTATATTCATATTTTAGAACCACAGTTAAAATGCATTATACTACCATTCATTGTTACAACTTATAAAATATGTTTTATACACATGATGTAACACATGAAATTAAGCAATGATTGTGTGTTTTTATACATTACTCTTTAAAGGTATAACTATGAATAGAAACATATTACTGTGATTACAATTAATTATCCTATGATTACATAAAACTTATTATTGTTACATACTGAAGAATATCTAAATAAAAAAAATATAGGTAAATAGCTATATAGTACTGAGCAAAAGACAAAGCGACCGATCATCTGACCTCACCTAAAGACGTGTGCTAACCCCCTCGAGATTAATCAGATCCAATAACATGATTTTCACTGACTCTGAGAGCCACACAGGATGAGAAAAAAGAACAGAGGCAGACAGAGAGAAAGAGTCTCAGAGAAACACACTGAATAAAGCCAAAAAGGCCGTCAACAGCCTCACACGCGCACAAAAAAATTCCTGATTAATCTACCCTTTAAATCAAACAACAACAAAAGAAGAAGTTGAAAGGAATTTCAGGGAGACCAGCTCCACACAAAACCCTGAGCGCAGAGACTAGCAAAAGCTCCCTTAAGCCCCATTCTCTGCTTCCTCCCTGTCTGCCAATCACGCTTCCAAAAACTGTAATTGTTTTTCAAATCCGCACAAACCAGACATGACAGACCAGGTAAAGAGAGAGAGAGAGAGGGTGGGGGGTAGAACAAGAGGACTAGAAAGCAAGAGAGGCAACGGGAGTCTTTTATTAAATATGATGGCATGTTTCACAGCTCTCTGCCTTACAGAAACCCAATACACTGATTAGTCAGCGCTTTGACGTTATCTTAAGTTCCTTGTCAAAATTAATTTAGTGTGGGTGGGCTGTCGCGCTCCAGGAGAGAGAAGCGGAGAAGGAAATAGCAGGGTGATAGGGAGGGAGAGGAAAAGATCTCTTTCAAATAAGCCTCAGCTTCAGTGAGCACCAAGTCATGTGCCCAGGAAACAAATAGCCTATCTGGGAGCTATCAAAGAAGGCCTCTCTTTCCCCGAATACGCAGTACGCAGTGAAAGTGGATCCCGTCGACTCGAGATCTGGCCCGCTTAGCCTCCTCTAGTGCCAAACCCCCAACGGGTTATTTGTCAGGACTCACACAAGCTCACACACACAAGGTAAATTTTCCTGCTGCGGCTATCTTCCGTAAGCCGGGGTGAAATCTGAAACCCGGCCTCCCGTCGCTGGACTATGGCTGACACTTCATTAGTGGACGGCGTACTGCTGGTGGGCTCCCTGAGTGTCCGATTTGATGAAGCTTAATGGATAACAGTGTTTCAATTTGGGAGATCCCAGGCTGTTTGACAGGCTATCTTAATCTCCTTCAATTAGGAAGCAGCTCTTAGGCAAATCTCCGACATCCTAGAGCCGAGAGGAGGCAGCCTGTCGTGCTGACCCTTAAATGGTTTAGGACCGCAAAACGAGGCGGGCATCCGCAAATTCTCTAGTTTCCCATTCTTTCCTAGAACTTTCCTCGGATAAGTGGATTAGGAAGCAGGTGTAGAGCACGGCTTTGGCCCACCCTAGTGGAGGTCACGGAGAAGGGCGAAGTTTTCGTCTGCCTCCATCTGCATCGGCTCAGCTCCGACTGACCACCAGACCTTCACCCCACCTGCCTGCCTGCCCACCCTCCCTCTCTATCTCTCTCTTCTCAGCGCAATTCCCTATTATCCGGGTTCTTTGTTCTTATAATGGTTCTCCATCTTCCATCTTTCTCCAAGAACACAAAATAACCCTTTAATGCTTAGAGAGGCAGAAAAACTGTCTCAGCCTTCAGTAATAATCCTTGAATTACCCACACAAGGGTTTTCGTTTCAAGATGTGGAATCTTCAATTATTACTTTCCCATTTGGAGAGGAGAGAGGCCGGACAGACAGGAATGAGAACGTGTGTCTAATGGCAGGGGGGAGTAAGACCGCCTTTGTTCACGCACAACACATTTAGCGTAGACCCTTCTGGCCTGCGCGTGTCCTCAGAGCAACATAAAGGATAAAAGCATGGCAGAGATAGATTTTTCAGAGCGGGCAGCACAATGGAAAGAGGTGCCATCAGGGAGAGAGGATGAGGTGTAGAAGGAGGTGGAGAAGGAAAAAAACAGAGATCTAGTCATGAGAAGCATGTCCTCCAAAACTACCGATGCAGGCGAGATCCTACAGTGCATTATCGGCATAAAGAGATTACGAATTAAAACAGAGCGAGAGAAACGAGTTCAGGGGCACTCGTCAACATGTCCTTCATCGACAACAAAACCTCAATATCTGATAATGCCACAACCTTCCATCAAATTGGGAAAAAGGATGTCTAGCTCCAGCTTGCATTCAGAATGTGTTTAAGTTCATTGATTTCAGATGAAGTGGCATGCTATTCATCAACCCTCAATTAATCATGCGGTCTGAATGTTAGGATCACCGACACTGGAGAAAGCATCTGTGGAAATAACAGCTCTGCAAATGAATCATACAATGTCCACTCAAGCACTAAACAACTGCTACCAGCCTGTATTTACATCTCCTACATGATTATTAAAAAAATAAATAAAAAAAAAGCCTTGAGATTAATATATTAGCCTATGCAATTTTATGTCTTCTCAAACAATGCTGATATAGGCAATTCATGCAGTATACTTGTAGAACAAATATGATGTTCATATATCTGTAAATCGATGCGTTCTAGATCAGGGTGATCAATAATCTTCTATGGAACCAGCACCTTTAAGACTAAAGCACATAGAGGATCAATACTAAATGAGACTGTCTTGTTTTGAATGGGTTAGTCCATTGAAACCTACAAGATGTGTGTTTATGTGAGTGATGAAGGACTGTTATCCCTGTATACCAGAGAATGACATAATCCATAGTTATATCATTCTTTCTCTGCCTTTCAGGATAGAGCATAGAAAGATATTTTATTCTATAAAATGTGCAACACTGTTATTGTTTCTTGTGTGAGTGCAATAGTATAATACAAACACAGACACCTAATATAAAAAAACTTATAATAGCTGAATTTAGAACAATACTGAACATATTTGATTCAAATGTGACACAGTGATTCCGGTTCCTAAAACATTCACAAAAGTATGTCCACTGTGTGACTGTGTTTAGAAAATCTCTCAGCACAGGAGGTACCCATTCTAAATGACTTGCAAAAAAAAAAAAAAAAATGACGTCTCTTCAGCCATACGGATCCATTAAAGGATTAGTTCACTTTAAAATGAAAAATAGTTCAAGCTTTACTCACCCTCAAGCCAGCCTAGGTGAATATGACTTTCTTCTTTCTGATTAACACAATCAGAGTTATATTAATAAATATCCTGACGCGTCCAAGCTTTATAATGACAGTGAAAGGGAAACAACAAGTATGAAGCTCAAGAAAGTGCATCCATCCATCATAAACATACTCCACACGGCTTCTGGGGGGGGGGGGGTAAATAAAGGCCTTCCGAAGCGAAGTGATGCATTTGTGTAAGAAAAATATCCATGTTTGGCAAGATATAAAGTAAAATATCTAGCTTCCACCAGACAAGTTACGAAGAAAGTGTAACTCCTCTCGCAATTTAAAGATGCTGCGTCCTACGAAGAAAGTGTAACTTTGTTAAATATGGATATTTTCTTACACAAATACATCGCTTCAGAAGGCCTTTATTAACCCCCTGGAGCCGTGTGGAGTATGTTTATGATGGATAGATGCACTTTCTTGAGCTTCATACTCATTGTTTCCCGATCACTGACATTATAAAGCTTGGACGTGTCAGGATATTTATTAATACAACTCTGATTGGCTCTTCAGAAAGAAGAAAGTCATATACACCTAGGATGGCTTGAGGGTGAGTAAAGCTTGGGGTAATTTTCATTTTAAAGTGAACCATCCCTTTAATGTAACATATTTGTATGTTTATTAAAGCCCTGTTTGTAGCTACCTCTGCACATTAAATTGGGATAGGAGAATGCATTTTAACATAAAAAAATTACACACCTCACCTCAGAGCACAACAGTGTAAAAATGTGAGTTCTCTAGGCCACTGACCTGCAGGCATTGAGTCTGAGTTTCTCCTCTGTGTCTCTGATCAGGTTCTGGATGTCCACCTCACCAGGGATTCCTTCCACCTGCAGCTCCACAAATGCATGGTCATGCAGGAATTCACCTTGCCCATCCATCTTTTTTGTCCTACAAAAAAATAAATACTGGTAAAAATGTAGAACTTTCAGTCCTACTTTAAAAACAAACATCAGCCCTTATATTTATATACACTCGGACTATAAGGGAAATCTGTTCAGCTGCTCTGTTTAAGGAATTATACTTATAATACACAAGCGACTTGAGGTATGTTCACAGAAGGAATGATAAGTATAAAGATAATTATAATGATAACAATATAACGTGCCAATTTAAGTCAGGTGGATTCTGATTGTCTGTCAATGTTTTAATTGTTCATCGGCTGAAAAAAAAAAGTTCTAAATGTGTTTCCAACAATAATGTCCCTCTGCATCATTATCGTTATAGCTTTATTTTATCTATGTATAATCTTTTTACTCTTAATTCTTAAAACTTTTTTAATTATCATTGTTTTAATTTTTTTTTATTTTATGGTTATGGCTGTCAAGTTGGAAGAGTTGAGAGAATTGGGAAGTGAGATGTGAGTGTAAGACACCAGGTCGCAGGCTGAGGCAGTGTGGTGTGTACTCCACTCCAATAAGGGGTTGGAAAGTCACTGGAAGCCATCAGAGGCAGAAGGTGTGGGGATACTCCACCCCATGAAGGGGAAGGAAAGACACTAGTAAGCTGGGAAGTCATGAACCAAAGCTCTCAGACTCTTCCATTTAGACAGGGGCGCCCCGAACTTAGTGATTTGGGCAGTTAGAGATAGATTTTGGCAGCCTTTAGTTAAATATGATTATTATTTTTATTTCCCATGCACATTAAATTTTTATTTCTTATGTATGTTGCGATTATTTTTATGATTATTTTAACTCCTTTTCTGTGTAAAGCACTTTGAATTACCATTGTGTATGAAATGTGCTGTACAAATAAACTTGCCTTGCCTATAGCTGACATGTGGACTTCCCTATTATCACAGAATTAGAATGATTATTCAAACTTTATACTTATAGTTATCGTTATAGTTAGTCATTAGTGTGAACAGCCCTTTAGGGCTTGTTTCATCATAAAATTGCATGTAAATATGAGAAGTCACAGTTTGCATTTTTAGGGCTTATTTCTGGAATATAGTAGTGTTTTTTGATTGCTAATGCTTGGACCCTATAGCATACATAAGTGTACACATTCCAAGTGGTGCTCACCACAGAGACAAATGGGTGAACCTTGAGCTAGTCCAGCTCCACCTCTGTGGATTTAAAGGG
>RJVU01053075.1:318542-369397 GCA_003731715.1 Anabarilius grahami
ATTTTATTAGATCTGGTTACCTAATCGAAATGGAAAAATCTATAAGGCTCCATTTCACATCTATTGTGGGCATCATAACCAGAGGTGTAAAGTATTTGAGTAAATGTAATTAGTAACTGTACTTAAGTATCTTTTTGGCTACTTTGTAGTTGTACTGAGTTTCAAACATATTAGTGAAGTGAATAGTGAATAGTGCAGTGACATGTGGCCAAGTATGGTGACCCATACTCGGAATTTGTGCTCTGCATTTAACCCATCCAAGTGCACACACACAGCAGTGAACACACACACCCGGAGCAGTGGGCAGCCATTGCTGCGGCGCCCGGGGAGCAGTTGGGGGTACGGTGCCTTGCTCAAGGGTCTCACCTCAGTCGTGGTATTGAGGGTGGGGAGAGCACTGGACATTCACTCCCCTCACCGACAATCCCTGCCGGACCTGAGACTCGAACCCATGACCTTTGGGTTACAAGTCCGACTCTCTATCCATTAGGCCACGACTGCCCCTATTACCAACTTTTACTCTCCACTTGACTACATTTTTGAGCAAGTAAATGTACTTTTTACTCTAAAACATTTGTGATGAGTGATGCAATTACACATTACATTTTGCATGGCACCTAACATTTTCTGCAGCAGTTTGTTTCTGCTATAAAGACGCGATATCGCCATCTAAGGGCATTGAAGGTACTATATCTTGTGCTTTTGCCTTTTTTACTCACCCAAACTTGTCAACAAGGCGACTTTACGTAAATGTAAGTGCGTTAGCAGGTAGTTGCTGAATCGCAGGTGTTTGATTTGAGGTCATGACTGCAGCCGCTGATGAGGTAGTAGACTTTGACTTTAGTTATTTTTACTTAACATGATTATATTTATCTATCTGCTTTAGAAAATAACCATGATTTCTCATCTTACAAATCAACTGTTTCTTATTTTCACCGGCATGTCTCTCAGGTGTTGACTAGTGCATTTTTGAGCCTACATTCAGTACAAGTAAAATACTTAAGTACTGTTAAAATCAGACACTTTAAGACTTTTACTCAAGTCTTATTGGAATTGGTTACTTGTAACTTGTAATAGAGTAATTTTCGATGTAAGTTATCAGTACTTTTACTCAAGTATGGTTTTTAGGTACTCTTTACACCTCTGATCATAACCAACTTCATGAACAGCCGTAGCCAGTAAAAAAGAAAAGAAGTGGAAAAAAATAATGGATGTCTGCTTGTGTATTGCATTTGTCTGAATGGCATCAAATGTAAGCTTGAAAAGAGAAGCCTTTATGTTTGATGAAACGTCCTCGAACACACATGACGGCCCCTTACACGAAATGATTTGATTTCACCTCCAACAAGATCCTTATCAGTGGCTGCGCGTCAAAGCGCAGCTGGAACAAGGCGCTAGTTATCATCTGCCATAAATATTTCCAGCCTCAATCCATTGCTTTTCATCTATCCGCCTCCCCTCTCTGCGTCAAGCTGGAGTGCCATTCAATTTACAGTACAGCTCGGTGGTAATACATGCATATCGGAAAGAGCGGCCTCGCGGTATTACCAGACGCCGTAGGGATATAGCCTGACACATCTTCTTGCCCTCACTTTAAATAAACAATCCATCTGGCCTCAGATTGCTATAAAGCCCTCAATGTTCAAGTCTTGCTCTGCACAGATCCAACGTGCGCCAGCGAGAAAAAAGACAGTATCAACGTCGTCATCGTAAGTCAAGTGGAGTGTAATGGAGAGTGTCAGTGTCAATTTGGCTTTGCTGGCGCCCCTCTCCCCTTCATCTGGGCTGATTTTAATAATCCCTGTCAAACACCAAACAGCTCGCACTTCCTCTCCGACACGACAGCCCTTTCTCCTCGAGCAGACAGAAATCTCAACATTAATTTAGCCCGCACAATGGGAAAGGCTGTCCAGCTGGACAAATATTATTTCCCTCACTTGACAGACTCCGCAGTTAAGCTCGCGTGTTATTATTTTCTAAACTCTATTCAAGCCTCGACTACTGTCTGAGGGGAAAGAGTGAAGAGAGAGAAAGTGACTTGTGTAGGTTTTTAAGACACAGGATTAGGAACCGAACAGTGTAATTACACTGGGACCGTCTGCGTCAATGTCTGTGTGCACGCACGCGTGTGTGTAGCCGATGTTACAAAGGGATGCGCATCATCGCCCGTGTCTCATCCACATGAGAGTTGTGGGAAAAGTGTCAGGTTCATGCTGTCACCACATAGGGCCCAATTAGGCAGATGCACCCTCCATTTCCTTTGTCTTGTTATCTATTTTGAACTCAAATGTTGTGGAGTCCCAGAGTAGTTCTGAAAGCTGCCACACAAGGAAGAGAGCTGGTGCTGTGCATAAGTGTGTGTGTGTGAGAGAGAGAGAGAGCTGGGGCAGATGTATTCTCTCGACACTTAAAGACACACTAGAGTTTCTCCGCATGTCTACCCTTACAAACTGCTCCCCACTCAGAATGGAGGTAGTGGTGTGAAATATTTAGCAGCCAGTGCTTCTGCTTTAAAACTGCCTAAAAATGTTTTTCTTATCATGTTCTAGCTCCCAAAACTCTTAAATAGAGCTTTCAGGATATTTAATATATCGAAGAAGTACATTGTTTTACATTGAAATAGTGAGAAGGTTATGTCTGTTGGCTGCGTGGTTGAAACAGGCAAAATTGTGCAATATTCAAAGAATTGGACGAAAGAAACATAAAAGTTCCGGGGAAATAAATCCAGTCTGTGCGATGGCTGTGTTTGACTATATGCATGTTGTTGTTGTTGTTTTTTTGCCAAATGACTTCTTCTGAATGGAATGGTCCTGGAATAGTTATAACAATATTTTCACTATATTTCACATAATTTTGGCTAGCATTTGAATTACTGTTAAGAGTATTCAAAAGTTTCTGCTGCATTTCAGCTGAACTTGTCAAAATATGTCAGGAGCTACAATCTGACTGAGAGCTGCATTCATTAAAACATGAAAACAAATCCAAATAAAAAGCCACCTTCATATACAGGAAATGTAACTGCCTTGATTCATTAGATAAAGTTTACAATGGGAACCACTGCAGTTCTAATCACAGGTTTTCACTAGTTTTTCCTAAATGTCATTCAACAGCACTTCATTTTCATGAACTAGAAAGGAAGTTAAGCAGGCTAAAATGGATATAATTCACTGCAGAGTTCATTAATTCTTATTAATCGCCTGTTCATAATTCATATTCAGTCAATCGCTGCCAGTCGTATAAATAGTTGGCATATATTTACCTGATTATAGTGTCATACATAGATTGAAGTATAAAATGTATATTAGATATATTCACTTTCAATCATTTTGCTTTTGCTAAACATCAAAATGCTAAACAAGTTTTGACAGACATAACTTTTTACACAATAAAATGCAAAAAAAAAAGCAACACTATCAATTCTGATATATACACTACTGTGTATAAAAATGAAAAATGTTTGTTTGGAAATTTGTTTGTTTGTTTAAGTAATAAGCAAGGATGCATTAAACTGGTCAAAAATTTTAATTTTTAAATAAATGCTGTTCTTTTGAACTTTAGATTCCTTAAAAAATTCAGAAAAAAACCTTTCACTGTTTCCTCTAAAAATATTAAGCGGCACAACCGTTTTCCACATTGATAATAATAAGAAATGTTTCTTGTGCAGAAAATCAGCATATTAGAATAATTTCTCAAGGATCACATGACACTAAAGGCTGGAGTAATGATGATTTGCTTTTTATATAAACAGTTATTCTACGTTGTAATAATATTTCACAATATTAATATATTTGATGTATTTTTGATCAAATAAATGCAGCCTTGGTGAGCAAAAGATGGGTATATATCTATATAGAGTCATTTATTTGAAGAAAGATAAACTTAAATAGTAATGAAAGAAAAAATATTAAATGCCATGGATAAATATTTACTGAGTAATCCACTATTTTGTAGAGGGGGATCGAAACAATTTTCACCTAAAATTTAAAGCCAAATTACAGGGGGGAGAAAATAACTTTAGAAAGATGGCAGCATAATTATTTTATTTTTTACACGTAGATAGGTAGGTCCATTAGTAAATTATGTTGTCTTTAGCAATCCTTGTTGCATTATATACAAATGGTGACAGTTCAAAAATAGGGAGAAGCACTTCTCACGTTCCCCCACCCCCAAAGTTGGCATGCCTTTAACTCAAAAAGTAATAAATATATCTCAGTATGTTTTTAGATGCTGGTTCCTAACAAACTTTTATTTTTAGAATCTTCATTTCTAAGGCGCTATATAGTTTAACCCCAGAGATATGAGGATCTCAACATGGCTCCATGAGTAAATTGGTAAATTTTAAGTAGTCAACAAACTAATGGGTGACTGGGTGATCCTTTTTTCTTTTAAACAGCAATGTCTGAAGAACAAATAATGTTAAACTAGAAACTATACATTTTTAAACTGGAAATGTTTTCCATCTATTAAAATAATTGTATAGAACATACCTATATGAGTACCAAAAATATTATTTTCCAATGTTTGTGCTGTAAGACTGGAGAAACTGGAAAATGGCGTGCCGTCTAGTTGAGGAACGAATACTCATCGAGCAGACAATGGACGTTTCTGGTAATTAACATCTGAACTCTCTATTGCGAAATTAGCATCCCCACCTGAGATGCAATCACACTGAGTAAATCACCTTTAATTTACATTTCTGTCCCTTTACCCCCTTTTTCCCCCCATCTATTCTCTCCACAAGCTGAAACCGTTTGAAATTCACCCAAGAATCTATACGGTTTAATGTGAACAATTATCATACAACACTATACATGTTTGGTATCATTTGAAATGTCTCAGTGTGACTGGTACAAAGGTCTCATTCCCACAGAAGTAAACCAGAAGGGAATAAGGTTTTAAGAGTTTAGAGATATTTTGCTTTCTGTGGTAGGTGTGACCCCTTTCACAGGGTGAAATTTCTGTCCCCAAAAAGGTGTAAACTACCCAGGTCTGGACTTGAGTAATGCAAATTCCAATTGTTAACACATTTCCATTTGAAAGAGATTTCTAGCTTGGTCTAAGTATTTAAAGAGATGTTGCAGTAGGCTCAAGGCGCGATTCTGTTGCCAGGTCGGCCCGTAATGCTTTGTGTCCTTCAGACACTCAGTATTATGTCTTTCTAATGTCAGGTATTCATGTTTTTTACTCTTTATTTCTGAGCATTTGATGTTTTGCATTGATTATCTTTGAACAGATTATGTAATTGGCATGATACATTTACCTGACTAATAAATTGTTATATTTGATTTTATTCTGACTTACTCTGAAATTATTGACCCTAGATTACGTTAAGTCAGTAACACCACAAGTCTATGCTCAGGTTAGTAACAGACTAAAGCTCAGTTTGTGGAGCATTGGGGCACGCCAACTGAAGTTTTAGAGCTCCGACTAACACATTGGCATTAGTCATGTGTGCTTAGACTGTAGGGGCTAATAATGGGTTTTCCGTTCAGAACAACAGAGTGTTGTTAGACCAATCTGAATAGGGTGAGCCTCAACCTCTGATTATTGTAATATTATTCTAACTACGTATACGGGGGAAACCACGGCATGATTATATAAAGTTACTATAAAAGGGAAGTTAAATTGGTCAGCTTGGTTCTATGGTAATGGTCATGACCTCTGGTTAGATATAGTCTTACTTTAATTAAGTGTGTACAGATCTATGGGGACTGAATACCATACTTTTAGAAATAAGCAAGCACGGTGCAGCGTCTAAAAGTATCAGTCAATTGCCTCTGTATAATGACCAAGACTGTCGAGTTTGTGTTTAAGAGATCGTATTCCCGGCCGGTGCGAGACTCAAAAAGTTATAGGAATCTGAATGAACGAGTGTAATTTCAATAAAGAGTTAAATAGAATAATCAAATGTGTAGCTAACTATTATACAAATGACCAATAATAAATTGGCATTCTAATCTAAATTTCAGGTCATAATAAAATGGAGTCAGATAATAGTTTAATTGGAATTAAACTACTTTGCCACACTGAAAAGACCGAATGCAAAAGAAACCTTCCCCGCCCATATGGGAAACCACACACGTCCTGATATTGCTGAGTTAGATGCGTTCCTGGGTCAATATATTTTGTTGATCCTGGAACAACATTCTAGTCTGAAAGTCGTTTGAGCGCGATCAGTCATAAGTATCAATTTACATTCATAATCAGCCTTACAATCGTTAAGTGTGTGCGCGGCTTAAGTTTTCTTTTGGAATGTTCATTTTAAGGTCTTGTATGGTGTATTTCCAGAGATATGGAGATTTCAATGTGACTATGTGTGCAAATTGTTGAACTTTACCAATTTTCAATGGTTAAAAAACAAATATGCATGACTTTGCATACAGCTGGTACTTGTTGTATTGAAAGAGGAATATGTGAAGAAGAAATAATGTATAAAGTGAAAATGTGCCTATATTTATCCACATAAAAACGTCAATATCTTGATTTTTGAGTGTCCAAAAAATATACTGTTATTAAGAATAAGGAATAAAAAAAGACATAAACAAAACCTGAGGTGCAGGTCAAGAGAGATAAATCTAAATTTACATGAGATTTGACTGTCATACCTTGACAAAGGCTTTGTGCCGAAACGTTGGTTAATAAAAACTTTTTGCAAGTGAGAGTGCAGTCAAATCGCATGTACATTTAGATTAAGAATAAGGAAAACATGGCTATTTAGCTGGTGCAATACTTTTATTTCATTTTTGTATTTCAGAAATGTATTTCTACAAATCTTTGGAAGGAAGTTAATGTGCTTCAACTTGGCCATTTTAGTGTGTTTTTGGTACTAAAATATTGTTAAAATTGTTATGTTTAATGCAGTTGTTTTGATAGAAGGAAAGAAGTTACAACATTTTAACATTATTTGTTCTTCAGACATTCCTTTTTAAATAACAATAAGTATCAGCTGTTTGAAAAGTCACCATTTGGTTTTTAACCACCAAAAATGTGTACAATTTAACAATTTACTCATAGAGCCACATTGAGAACCCCATATCTCTGGGATTGAACAACATAGGGCCTTTAAAATGAATATGCCAAATGAAAGGTTTGTTAAGAACCAAAATTTAAAAAGATATTAAGATAGCTTTAATACTTCTTGAGTTACAGGCATGCAAACTTAAGCCTAATAAACCTGCTGCCATCTATGGCATTGATGTTAAACAACACAAGACAAAGAGAAAATCACTTTTGTAGCTTTAGCAAAGATTAATTATGAATATTTAATGTTATTTTTCATTTGATTATTTAATTTATCTACCTGAATACTGTTAGACTTGCCTGAAAAACAAAGAATATAAACTGACTTTATTTCATTTGTATCTTTGTTCTATTATATTTATCTTTGCTTTTAATTTGTTTATTATTCTCTATGCAGATGCACTCCCCTACCAAATCACACCATTCATTCTAGAATGATTAACTCTTTCCAAATACAGCTATTCAAGTCATCTGGTGAAAATGTTTTCATATCACAATACATATCACAGAAATGTCATCTGGTGAAATTAGCTCTAAATCTCAGGTGAAAATTTGTCATTTTGACCTCCCTCTACAAAATAGTGGACTACTCAACACATTTTCATCCATGGCATTTAATATTTTGGCTTTCATCACTTCAGAAAAAAAATTAACAAAATCAAAAATTTGAGCCGAGAAAGTTTCTGAAATTTGGTTGATTTGACACAGAATGACCCTATAGACGTACATTATTTATATGCGTAACACAATTCCATGTCTACCAAAAGTACAAATATTCCATGCAAGTCTTTCAATTAATAAAATGTGCATATATAATAATTATAAAAAAAGTTAGCAAAATGTTTTTAAAATAATTACAGCATGTCACAACAAATCACGTCAACAACCCTTCAGTCTAGCCTTAGATCTACATATACTGTATGTGGGCAAATGCCTTCTTTTTGCACATATAAGAATGAATAATTATTTAGTATTGTTTAAAAATCAACACTGAATGCTGAATTATTTCTTACTTGTGTAATATTTATTGTATGTCCCTTGCACACAGCTTTTTGAGAGAACACCTGTTGCTCAAGTGCATATAGACTATAACAGGGCGTTTTTTCAAAGCAATTAACTATTGTACTTCATCACCACTTATGGGCCACTCCACTATCACCCCACACACACACACACACACACACACGTAAATACCAAAACACTGGGGTTAAGTGTAAAGTACACAGTACCTTTTCACGCTGTGATTTCAGAGGCTCTTCATCACATTAAATCCAACAGCAATGAAGGACTAGCAAAAGCCAAAATCCAAGCAGACTTGTCAAGTTGTCAGATGCATTTCTTCCCAAATCTTTACTTTTCATTGCAGTGAAATGATCTAAATGATGCGAGAAGTGTTTGCTACAGCAATCAAATCTAAAAGCATGGGTCTAATAGTGTCGAGTAAATATATCAAATGGACAGTCTCATAGTCTTTTCATCCATTCTCAGCAGACAGCACTAATGGAGGGAAACTGCGAGTGTTTTAATGGGAGAGTGTCTTTCATATCGAGTCATTTGTATCGATCCACAACATCAGATTGCAGACAAAAGTGCCGTATAAGTTTAAAAGGCGTTCAGATGGTTAAATAACATGCTGTCAAGCTCGCTTACAGGGATGAATATATAACTGTTCAGCCGTTGCGTCCGTTTGTTTATACACACATGTGATGACGCGCTGCTATGTTTCTCAAGCGCAAAGCGTCTTTGACAACCAACCGGAAGCATATCAGAATTTCCGTGTTAGGGAATAGACTAAACCACAGAGAAAAGAGGGGAGCGTGTATTTGTAAATGTTAGAATTTTCTTCTCATTCGTTTGTTTTTTACTTCAAAATTGATCACGTTTTTATTTTATATCTCTTTTTTTCAGGACTTTTTTTATAAATGTGTGCGCTTTAAATTGAATACAATAATATTTAAGTGAATTTGAACATAGCGTTCACCCCTAATAATATTACGTGGTCAAGCTGCACACTGTACGCTAGTTTTGAAGCACAACTACGTTAAACTAAGCAAAATGACAGAAACAACGAAAGCGGAAAAGATCTAATCTACCTAGTTTTACAGTTAGCGTCATATTAATCATGTTTTGTTTGTTATACATGTGCAGTACTGAAGGTGTCGTTCGATATAAGTCAGTGATGACATTTGGCGCGCAACTGTAGTGCCACAAGAGCGAGATCAGACTGTAGAAGTCGTCATATCAGAGTGATTTCACTTTTTTCTGTTTCAGGTAAGATAGAAACATTGTACGCATATTATATTTGTAAAGCAGTTGTGAAGGTTGTCTGACTAAATTGTTACATTTTCTTGCGATTTTTCCTTTCTGTAGTTTATCTGTATTTATTATATAATCTGTTTTTTACTAGGATGGTAGACGAGAAATATATCTTTCAAATGTCTGGTATCAAGAGTCATTCTCAGAAAAGACAGTTACTCCAGGGCATCAGACTGCTGGGGGGCAAATATATTGGGGGCTCTGTAAGTATCTGCACCAATGTCACATCATTTCTTACCCTTTACAATGGTAGTAGTGATCAAGTCAATCCTAAAAAGAAAAATAAATAAATTGTGAATAAAACTTATGAATAAAGACATCTGGTTGACATATTGTATTGTACAGTGGCCCTGAAATATTTGGACGGTTTAGTTGGTTTGACTGATTGCATTAGATAGAAAATATCAAACTGAGTGAAATTTATTTTAAAGAAAGTACACACAAGCACACATATCAAGCAAAATATTTAACAATTTGTTTTGTTTATAGCTCAGAAATATGAAGATAGTTGTAGGGAAAGCTCAAATATCATCTGTTTGCAGAATTTACTAGGTTTGATATATTTTAAAACCGTATTTCCATAAGTTTAAGTGTGACGTAACCACTCAAAAGTGCACTGCTATATTATACAGCCTTTGTAAATTTCACACGAACCCACCTTCTCCTCCATGACATCAAACATGTCTTACGGTGCGTACAGAAAATGATAAAGTGTTGGTGATTAGCCCTGAAAAATGACTCTTAATTGCTTCCTGATGCTACAGTGTATTTCGGACTGTGTAATTTTGTCCTTGCCCTCAATACCATCTTAATATAGTCACAGATTGTTCTCTCTACTAATTGAACCCCTCATGAGAATAAACTCAACCTCAAAGTTCTTGACCTTTTCCTAAGCTATCTCCTGGTAAGGTTGTAGACCAGATTAGTAAAGTGACTTTATACCTCAGATAAGATATTTTTACATAATTTACTGTTCACAATATATCAGTGCCACATGTTTCTGTTCCAGGAGTTTAAGGAGACAACAACTCACCTCATCGTCCAAAAAGGTTTAGCAAGTGAAAAGTTTCTCGCAGCCTGTGCTGGAGGTGTGTAATATTGAAAATTGAGACTTGACCGTCATGTGCTTTAATGGATTAAATAATTAAATTATTGACATGTTAAAGGAATGGGCTAATATAAGTTAAACTAATAATGAAAAAATTAATTGCCTTATCCACAAATTATTGGTCTGGAAATGAGCAAAATTTAAGCAAATGCACTCCTTAAAAAGCTATTGCTGTCTTAGTAAACATCCAAGACAGAATGAAGTTTTTGGCAGAATATGGGAAGTTGTGTGTGTAGTGATGAATCACAATGAAACACGAGTTTCATGGTGATACTCAAGAGTGGTGTTTTTGAAAATCTGGTGAGAAATATTATAATAAATTGCATCTCTACCACAGTAACGCATGGAAGAAGAGGTGTCATTGTGTGGGGAGCTTTTGTAGCTGCTGATATTAGTGAGCTACTTCAATGTGAAAAGTCATTTAAAGCTTTGGAGCACAGGAGAATATTGCAGAATGGCTTGGTTCCCACAAATGAAAAGTTGTTTTCTAAAGAGGAATGATCAGATGATATTTTTCAACAAGTCAATGCTCCTGCCCAAACCGCAAAGACAACCAAGAAGTGGCTTGAGAACAAGTCCATCAGGCTCATGTTTTGGCATTGGTCAGAATCCAGATTTAAACCCTATAATGAATATTTGATCTCACATTAAGCAAACAACCTGGGAGACGTTTTTCAACTACTCATGAACTGTTTGAAGCCATTAACATTGAGTGGAACAACATTGACTCTTCTTACTATAAAAAGCTGTCTGCAAGTTGGGGAAGGCTATTCCATGCTAAGTTACTTTATCTACAGTGCAATTCTTGCTAATTTCCTGACCAGTGATTTGTGATTAAAAAGGTTAGGACCATTAAAAGACCACTAAATGGTATTCATATAACATATGATGAAATAATACTCAAATGGTCACTTTACTTTTTATTTGTTTCAGGGAAGTGGATAGTCACCCCGGAGTTTGTTCTGGACAGTGTGAATCAAATGGCGTGGCTACCAGAGGCTTCATACGAGTTAAACTTAACTGCTCAGACCCCTGAGATACCCAATCCACTGAAAACATGGAGAGAGAGGGTGGTTAACGGAACAGTGTCTGGAGCCTTTCAGGTGAGCATCGCTATATTGTTAACTCACTTAGAAAACAGCTCAAATAAATGAAGCATGTTTGACATTTCTCATTTCCACCTGTAGGACTGGGTAGTGCTCATTGACATTGATGATCCAACGAGGAGGAGTATTTTTGTCAGGTCAGGATGTGAAAATTGACTTTGTTTGGACAACATGCTTTGTGCCTTCAAAATTATATTTTGATATTTTGCTGGAGGCTCATCTTGAAATTGCTAATGTGAATTTTGCAAACCACTTTTTGTTTGCAGGATATTAAAAGCAGGCAGAGCTGTTGTCTTCACAGAATGGCCAAAGTCATATGCTGTAACTCACGTGTTGACCAAAAACACATCCAATGATAGAGCTGAGAACTGTGGAATCCCTCGCTATAATGTCAGCTATGTAGCCAAACATCTTTTTGGGGTAAAGTAACTTACTTTTTGTATTGCACACTTTTTTTAAGGAGTAGTTCATCCAAAAGTGACACATTTATCACTGGTAACCCACCATCATGTCATTCCAAATCTGTTGTGTTGTCTTCTTTCATGGAATGCAAAAGTGTCTTCTTTCATGGAATGCAAAATTAAGACAGTTTTCCGTACAACAGAATCATGTAGTGACTAGGTGTTATCAAACACCAAACAGGACAAAAAGGCCCCATAAAAAATTGCTCATAGAACTCATCTTTATGTTGACATAAAACCTCGTGGCAATGTGTTTTGACGTGCAAAGGTTTGATGAAAAAACATTGCTATTCCTAGGGCAGTCGGCCTAATGCTTAGAGAGTCAGACTGGTAATCCGAAGGTTGTGGGTTTGATTCTCAATACTGGCAGGAACGACTGAGGTGCCCTTGAGCAAGGCACCTAACCCTCAATTGCTCCACAGCAAATTGGCTGCCCACTGCTCCAGGTGTGTGTGTCCATGGTTTGCAATGTGTGTGTGTGTGTGTGTGTGTATATTACTTTCTTCTTTCTGATGAACACAATCGTAGAAATATTAATAAATATCCTGACGCATCCGAGTTTTATAATGGCACTATACTTTACCAAACGAGTCTGAGCTGAAGAAAGTGTCTCCATCCACATCCATCCATCATAAACATATTCCACCCAGCTCCGGAGGGTAAATAAAGGCCTTCTGAAGCGAAGCAATGCGTTTGTGTAAAAAAAAGTTATGAAATAAAATATATAGCTTACGCCAGACTGCCTTCCGTATTCAAATTACGGAAAAAATCGGAACTGGTGTTGCGTCAGTTTCGTAAGTTGAATAGGTAAGGCGTAGTGCGTACAGCGTAAGCTTTTTGAAGAAGGCGGTCTGGCGGAAGCTATATATTTTACTTCATAACTTGTTAAATATGGATATTTTTTTTTACACAAATGCATTGCTTCACTTCAGAAGGCCTTTATTTACCCTCCGGAGCCATGTGGAATATGTTTATGATGGATGTATGTGTATTGAGACACTTTTTTCATCTCAGACTCGTTTAGTAACGCATATTGCCATAATAAAGCTTGGATACGTCAGGATATTTATTAATATTTCTACGATTGTGTTCATCAGAAAGAAGAAAGTCTTATACACCTAGGATAGCTTGAGGGTGAGTAAAGATTGGGATAACTTTCATTTGCAAGTGAACTAATCCTTTATATATGAAAATATGATGTAGTCTTATATTCATTAACATTAATGTTTTTTTTTAATAAATATTTTTATTTAGCAAGGAAATTGTCGCAAAATTGACAGTAAAGATTTCTATTTCAAATGAATTATTTTCTTTTGAAAAAAAATGTATCAGTTTCTTCAAAAATTAAGCAGCACAACTGTTTTCAACATTGAAAATAATAATAAATATTTTGTGAAAAAAATCAGTGTAAAGTGTACAGTGCTCAGCGTAAATGAGTACACCCCCTTTGAAAAGTAACATTTTAAACAATATCTCAATGAACACAAAAACAACTTCCAAAATGCTGACAAGACTAAGTTTAATATAACATCCATTTAACTTATAACATGAAAGTAAGGTTAATAATATAACATAGAGAACAAAATTTTACATTTTACTCAAATTAGGGTGATGCAAAAATGAGTACACCCCACTGAAAGTCTCTGGAGCAAAGCTAAATTTTAGACTACAAATGTCTAATTTAACAAGAATTAAACCACAGGTGAGTCTAATTATTCATTACACAGGTGTCCAGCAGACAGCTGACTATAAAAGTGTGTTAAAACCCCTTCCCATTTCGTGCTGTCAGCAATGGCACCACATGGAAGAGAAATGTCAGACCTGAGAAAGAAAATAATACAAAATGATACAAGAAGCTCAGCAAAGCTTTACTTATCAGTCAGAATACTGTAGCAAAAGTGGTAAAAAAATTTAAACTTACTTTCATGTTAAAAGTTAAACAGATGTTATATTAGTCTTGTCAACATTTTTGAAATAGTTTTTGTGCTCATTGAGATATTGTTTAAAATGTTATTTTTCAAAGGGGTTGTACTCATTCACGCTGAGCACTGTATGCTCCATTTTGGTTTAGTTTCATTCTGTTTTAGTTTTGTTTTCACTCTGTTTGCTCTGTTCCCATTTGCCCGATCATGGTCTGTTCCCTTAGTTACTAATTACATTCACCTGGCGGTCATTTGTTCCCTTATTACTCCCTGTGTATTGAGGGTATGCATCGACATCACTTTCCCACCGGAACGCACTCCCTCAGCTGTACTGAGTGGTAAAAGAACCTGCTGCGTGACTGGATTTAATAGGGAAACAAACGATTACACTAAAGGTTTGACTCGAAAGTGTTTCTTACAACTTGTCAAATAAACCTAATCCATGGATATTGACATGCAGCCAGGAGTCGTGTTTCCTGACATTTATATGTGCCTGATTTCGATGCCGGGGAAATACATAAAGCAAATCTGCCTGTAAATATTTTATATAACTACAATATAGGTAGGTCTAAATCGGAGTAATCACTTATATCAATGTTATATATATATAGTCATATCGTCCAGCCCTAAAATTTGTGTAGTTTTTGTCAGTGTTTATTGAAAAACACCCAATTATGCAGAATATAAGATGGTAAATATTTAATTGATGATTTGTCAACACAATATATATAAAATACAATATACAGGTCCTTCTCAAAAAATTAGCATATTGTGATAAAGTTCATTATTTTCCATAATGTAATGATAAAAATTTAACTTTCATATATTTTAGATTCATTGCACACCAACTGAAATATTTCAGGTCTTTTATTGTTTTAATACTGATGATTTTGGCATACAGCTCATGAAAACCCAAAATTCCTATCTCAAAAAATTAGCATATCATGAAAAGGTTCTCTAAACGAGCTATTAACCTAATCATCTGAATCAACTAATTAACTCTAAACACCTGCAAAAGATTCCTGAGGCTTTTAAAAACTCCCAGCCTGGTTCATTACTCAAAACCGCAATCATGGGTAAGACTGCCGACCTGACTGCTGTCCAGAAGGCCATCATTGACACCCTCAAGCGAGAGGGTAAGACACAGAAAGAAATTTCTGAACGAATAGGCTGTTCCCAGAGTGCTGTATCAAGGCACCTCAGTGGGAAGTCTGTGGGAAGGAAAAAGTGTGGCAAAAAACGCTGCACAACGAGAAGAGGTGACCGGACCCTGAGGAAGATTGTGGAGAAGGACCGATTCCAGACCTTGGGGGACCTGCGGAAGCAGTGGACTGAGTCTGGAGTAGAAACATCCAGAGCCACCGTGCACAGGCGTGTGCAGGAAATGGGCTACAGGTGCCGCATTCCCCAGGTCAAGCCACTTTTGAACCAGAAACAGCGGCAGAAGCGCCTGACCTGGGCTACAGAGAAGCAGCACTGGACTGTTGCTCAGTGGTCCAAAGTCATTCGGAAATCAAGGTGCCAGAGTCTGGAGGAAGACTGGGGAGAAGGAAATGCCAAAATGCCTGAAGTCCAGTGTCAAGTTCCCACAGTCAGTGATGGTCTGGGGTGCCATGTCAGCTGCTGGTGTTGGTCCACTGTGTTTTATCAAGGGCAGGGTCAATGCAGCTAGCTATCAGGAGATTTTGGAGCACTTCATGCTTCCATCTGCTGAAAAGCTTTATGGAGATGAAGATTTCGTTTTTCAGCACGACCTGGCACCTGCTCACAGTGCCAAAACCACTGGTAAATGGTTTACTGACCATGGTATTACTGTGCTCAATTGGCCTGCCAACTCTCCTGACCTGAACCCCATAGAGAATCTGTGGGATATTGTGAAGAGAAAGTTGAGAGACGCAAGACCCAACACTCTGGATGAGCTTAAGGCCGCTATCGAAGCATCCTGGGCCTCCATAACACCTCAGCAGTGCCACAGGCTGATTGCCTCCATGCCACGCCGCATTGAAGCAGTCATTTCTGCAAAAGGATTCCCGACCAAGTATTGAGTGCATAACTGAACATAATTATTTGAAGGTTGACTTTTTTTGTATTAAAAACACTTTTCTTTTATTGGTCGGATGAAATATGCTAATTTTTTGAGATAGGAATTTTGGGTTTTCATGAGCTGTATGCCAAAATCATCAGTATTAAAACAATAAAAGACCTGAAATATTTCAGTTGGTGTGCAATGAATCTAAAATATATGAAAGTTAAATTTTTATCATTACATTATGGAAAATAATGAACTTTATCACAATATGCTAATTTTTTGAGAAGGACCTGTATACGGTATGATTTACCTCAAAATCCAACATTTTGACACAAAATGATAACTGCAAATCCATGATTCTCTGCCTGGATGGAGTCCAGCTGTTTCTGTGAATTGCAGCGATCCATTTGCTTCTTTTTTTGTAGCTTTCGGCAGTCTTTAAATATATAACTCTTTCCCGTTTTGGAGGTGTTTTGTGTGTTTTTCGCGGCTTTCACGCTGAAAACCAATGCTGCCGCTCTGTCTTTGTGCCACTCAGTGGGCGTAACCACAGTCGTAACGGTCGACGTTGACGTCACGTGCATACCCTCTATTTATACCCTTTAGTTTCCTCTGTTCATTGTTCAATGTCATCAGTATTTTGTATGGTTATTCACTTATTCTCCTGAGTTCTCCTGTGAGTGTTATCAAAGACTATCATATTATCTCCTTTCGTCGTTCAGATTATTTAATACAGCCACGCATGACAATCAGCATAATAGAATGATTTCTGAAGGATTGCGTGACACTAAAGACTGGAGTAATGAAGAGTTATTTTAAATAATAATATTTTACAATATTACTGAATTACTGAACTTTTGACTGAATAAATGCAGCCTTGGTAAGCATATGAGATTTCTTTCAAAAACATAATTTTACCAACACCAAACTTTTGATTTGGACAGCTTTTACTTTTTATAATTCAACCTTGAGCTTTGATATTAGTGATTTATTTGTTGTTGTTGTTTTTTTTGCAGAATGTTTGCTCCGAGTTAAACTGGTCGTATAATTTGGAGTCCTTCGATGAAGAAGAGACGTGTGAAAAACCCACCCTGGCTGCTGCTGTCACTGACGAGTCCATGGATGTCACTGATGACTTTTCACATAAAGAATTGGAGGAAATGTTCAAAGAATACATCATAATAATGGAGGTCTAATATATTTTTATTCTCCCCATCAACTTTTTATTCTGGTACATTTATGAATCATTTTGAAACATAATTATGGCTTTCACAGATGGATTTTGGGCACAAATGAGAAAGTTGTCATGGTTATCACTGTAACTACAATAAAGTATGACCTTACATGACATCTCGTTCCAGCAACGGAAGAAGATGCTTTTGACAGTCCCAGAGTTTTACAGCTACTACACACCCAACCTGCCTGTTCAGGTATTCAAACCTGTGTAAAAACCTTTCAGCACATCTTTCTGCCATACACAAGCTGTTAAAGTGTTTGACTCATCAAGAGGATTGGGTCATTCAATTTCCTGTGTGTCACATAGAGGAGTAATAAACGAAGGGCTCATCACAGCCAGGTCACCTGATTTAGGCAAATCCGTTTGATCGGTCCACTCATGATTGGCATACCCATTAAAGAAACATTGCTGTGCGCCTCCACTGGTTTCTCAAGCGGAAATGCCCAAACGCTCTCATTTGACACTGACCCTGAGAACACATTATCATCAGTCATCTTATTTCCTGTATATCTTTCTTTCTCTGTTTCTCTTATACTCAGATTCCAGTGGTAGATTTTAGCAATGTGCAGAGCTTGGTGGAGTGTGCCTTCTTCCCTCAAGCTCTGGAGGAGATCCTGGGGTCCCTGCAGCCTGGAGTGAAGCCTCCAGCCCCGCTGCTCCAACAGCTAATGCAGCACACATTGCATGTATGTATAATAAGAGCTATTCTGAATCCCGGAGGCCCTTATAAAGCACTGTTACTTTTAGTTGGTATTATCTTTCTTAAAAAGCAAAGTGTAGTATGTTCTCTTTCTTTAAGGATGTTGTAAAAAGTGTGATTTCTGCTGCATTAAAGGGGTGGTTGATTATGATTTCATTTTTTTAACTTTAGTTAGTGTGTAATGTTGCTGTTAGAGCATAAACAACATCTGCTGATTTACGACGCTCAAAGTTCAATGCAAAAGGAGATGTTTTATTTTAAAGAATTCGCTATGACTACAACAAACGGCTGCTAGGGACTACAACAAGCTTCTTCCCGGGTTAGTGACATCATTAACCCTAAAATTTACATAAACCCGGCCCCGAGAACACGCAACAAAGAGGGCGAGGTCATGTTGGGCTGCTTTCTCTCCATCAGTGTCTGACTCCGGATTGAACAATGTAAGGCTGAACACTGTTACTGACAATCGTCATTTTTGCTGTGTGAGATTCTCCAGCTTTGTTGTTGTTGAGCAACTGAAGCACAAGCTGTTAAAGCTCTGCCCTCTTTTGGAAAGTGGGCCGGGAGCAGCAGCTCATTTGCATTTAAAGGGACACACACAAAAATGGCAAATTTGATACGCTATAATAAATGATCTGTGAGGTATCACAGACACATTCTGGGGACACCAGAGACTTTTATATTACATCTTGTAAAAGGGGCATTACAGGTCCCCTTTAATCCCAAGTTTCACAGACAAGGCTTAAGACCAAAATCCCAGACCAAAATGCATGTTTGAGCTGTTTTAACTGAAAGCAACTTGCACTGACATATCTTAAAATCATCACAACATTTATTATCTTGTATTGACAATAAAAGAGTTGAGCGCTTTGTACAGTCTACTCCAGCACATCCCAAAGACTTTCAATGAGTTTGTTTTCATGCACCCTCATAATGTAATTTATAATGGGATTTTATTGCGATTAAACTTTACTTCATGTAAACGCAATACTTTAAACAAAATAAGATGATTAAGCTAATAATCGTAGTAACCATACTTGCATTAAACTATGTGGTGTACACCATTTAATCGCAATAAACAAGCATGTAAACACCTTATTTCACATTATTACCAATCTGACCAAAGTGTGCATGTGCTCGGACATACACAGATGCCGTGTTTCGTTCACATAACTTCATGAATGAACTCCGTGACATTATTCTGAAGTTTTCCCTCCACTCTGATTCGCTAAACTCTGTCAACACAACTCGCTGCAAATTCTCTTTTCCGTATCTTCATCCAGAGACAGTGCAAGGAAAGCAAAATTCCAATAAGTCAAATGTGTTTTGCATTTGATGTAAGTAGGTTAAAACAGTTGCCAGTAACATGCCTACTGTATCTGAGTTCATCATTTGTATAATGGCAGTAAAAATAACTACACTTCTTTGCGAATAATCTAAATAATGAATATTGCATGTAAACGGGAGTGAAGAGGTTTGCTCATGTCACGAAAACATCTTACTGCGATTAAGTTCTTACTGTGATTATTGGAAATAATCGCATTATTGGTGCATATGTAAACATAGTCAATGAATTTAAGGTCTTGGCTCAGAGGTGCCAATTCATGTGTGAAAATGATTCTTCATGCTCCCTCCTGACCATTCTTTCACAATTTGAGCCTGATGAATCTTGCACACTCCATCAATTAGGGTTAAAAGAACTGTTTCCAAACATATAACATAATAACACATATAAACATAATAATCACAGCAATAATGATCCTGTCATAAACTCTTAAGCATTTGCCTATTTAAATCCAAACAGTGATTGAGGTTTGTTTGTCATCTGAACTCCCCAAAACAGATGGAACTGTTTTGAAATGTATTGAATTTTATTACAAAAGTTTGTTTGTACCTCCCATGTTCTGGGTTGACCAGATAACCCAGTCTTCGCTCTTGCTCTCTCCCTTCTAGGGCGATACAAAACCATTGTACCTCAGCATGTTTATCACCGTTCTCCACAGTATCCTGCGCAACAATCCTACCTGGGGTTCTCCCGGACACACTAAGTACTTCCTTCAGGTCCTCCAGTGTCCAGAGTGTAAGGGCGGCCTCTGGTCACTTCTTGAGACGTCAGTTCGGTATGAAACTGTCAATGTACCTGTCAGAACAGCTCATAAGCAAACAGAGTTTCTCTCAGTAATGCAATTTTGTCTGATTTATTCAAGAGTGTGTCTGGCAAGCGAAACCACCTGTCACTCACTGCCAAGCCCACCATCCACTGAGTTGTTTCGTCTCCATTGTAACCTGCAGGAGTTCTTCCTGAGACTCTTTCAGCTGGAGCTTCATGCTGCTAGCTCAGGGTGAGCACCTGAGCTCTGTTCATCTCTGCTTCAATAAACAACAACTTTTTGATATTTTACATGAGCCCAAAGAAGAGAAACTGCAGTGTTTTTCCACCCCTCCTCAAAATAAACACAGACAAAACATGTCAAAAAGGATATAGAAACTAAAATACAATCTGTAGCTGCTTGGCGTTATGTTGATGTCTCACTGTACACCTTTTTGTTTTGAAGATCAAGTCTTTGTAGGTAGGCGCATTCAGTCTTTTTGGATAGAAAGACAATAGTTAAGTAACTGTGTTAACTATAGATATTAATACATAGATTCTACATTAGGAACTTTTCCTTATTATGGCCACACGTCTATGTGTCTGCTATATTGGACAGGATTATATATTGTATATTCAATAGATTTACCTTTTTAAAACTGCATAAACTTTTTATATAAACCCTAACTTAAAATGTTGATGATTTCAACAACAGATCTGTCAATGTATCCATAGCAGCTGCATTTACATATTAATACCTATGGCAGTAACCCTGTCTTACTCTGTGCAGGAGGTCACCCAGAAGCAGTCGGGCATCTGTTCTGTACAGCACCTTTTGGAACATGTGGGAGAAGTCGACTCTGACCTCCAGGGCAGTTCAGCAGCTCAGCACGCTGCTGATCAAGACTGTACTGTGTGCTTTCAACACCACTCAGGTAGGAGTCTTTCAGTCTTCTGTGTGATAATGATAGTCTATCATAATACATAGTAGTTGCTTTTGTAACATTTCATCAGTTCCTGATGTAGCCCATTCACAGAAACATTAAGGATTTTTTTTTTTTCCCCTGCTTGTCATGTCGGGCCATGCTGATATTTTCATCGACCCCACCACAAAAAGTGTGGTAAATAAAAATTAATAAATAAATATATATGTATTTAATATATATAATATGTAATATATTCTTTTGTGATGGGGGCATTGAAAATACCAGCAGGCCAAGTATATTGCTGTTTCTTAATTCTAAGAATCCAAAGAACAGACTTTCATTCTTGTGGAGACTGGTCTTGACGGGCTACCTTGAAAGAATAAGCTTGGAGGGGCACAGAGCGCAGTTTTGTGAGCAATGTATTTTGATCTTGTTGCTTTTTCTGACCACCCCAGCGCATTTTAAGTAGTGTTAATCAGGGTTCAGGCCACGTCCCCTATGTTATAAGGACATGCCGATGCTAAATAAACATATTAAACTTTTATTATTTGTTTTTTAATACAAAAGGTTTTCTGAAAATATTAGCTCAGTATTAAAACCATTATGCCTATGGAATGTCTTGATAGGAGACCAATGTTTATGTGTTTATTTTTTTTTATTATACATTTGTATCTTTTTTATTTTTTTATTATAACTTTTATCGCTGATGCCATGATGCCACTTATGATAGCATATTTTATCGAAATCTCCTGTTTTTAGACTTTTATAAGATATAAAGACACATTTAAGGTATATGTTTATTGTTACAACATATTGTTTTGTGATCTAAGCGCAAATAAAGTAAATTTTCCTTGTTAAACTACAATTTGTCATATTACACCTGTTTGACTGTAGTATGCCAAGAGATTTCCACATTGAATATAACATTTTGTCGAGACATGTCCATTCCAGATGCTTCATCAGGCTGTGCAGGCTGAGTTTACTGTGTGTTTGTGTGTAGGAGTGGAGGCTGGGAATGTCGGTCACTCTGCAGGAGATTCTGTGTGTGGTGGTAGAGTTCTGGGCTCAGGAACACAGTCCACTCAACAGCAGCCTGGTGAAGAAAGGCTTTAAAGACCTGGCTGAACACATTGCCATACTGTGCCAAGGTATCCCATAGTGCAGTGGGAAACTGGTGAATCATTTTTTATAAATATACACTCACCGACCACTTTATTAGGTACACCTTGCGAGTACCAGTTTGGACTCTCTTTTGCCTTCAGAAAAAACGGGGTCAGTTGCTTCAGTCTTAATTCTTCATGGCATAGATTCAACAAGGTTCTGGAAACATTCCTGAGATTTTGGAGACCATTTGAATATCAGCAGAAATCAAGACTCATCAGACCAGACAACATTTTTCCAATCTACTGTTGTCCAATTTTGGTGAGCCCTTGTGAATTGTAGCCTCAGTTTCCTGTTCTTAGCTGGCAGGAGTGGCACCCGGTGTGGTCTTCTGCTGCTGTAGCCCATCTTCTTCAAAGTTCGACGTGTTGTGCGTTCAGAGATGCTCTTCTGCAGACCTTGATTGTAATGAGTGGTTATTTGAGTTACTGTTGCCTTTCTATCAGCTTGAACCAGTGTGGCCATTCTCCTCTGACCTCTGGCATCAACTAGGCATTTTTGCTCACAGAACTGCCGCTCATTAGATATTTTCGGACCATTCTCTGTGACCCCTAGAGATGGTTGTGTGTGAAAATCCCAGTAGATCAGCAGTTTCTGAAATACTCAGACTAGCCTGTCTGGCACCAACAATCAAGCCACGCCACTGAAATCACCTTTCTTTCCCATTCTGATGCTCAGTTTGATCTTCAGCAGATTGTCTTTACCATGACTGTTTCTCAATTCCAAGAACAAAAAGACTGGTCTTGCCAGGCTGCCTTGAAAGAACAAACTCGGAAGAACGCAAGGACACAGAACGCAAATTTGAGAGAATTGAGATGTAATGTAATGATCTTGTTGCTCAACTGACCGTCCCAGCATGCTATAAGTAGCGGCCAATGCACAGTAAATACAACATCACAAACAAATGTCATAACCTATTAAAAGATTTATTTCATATTATTATAGACATTATTCTCATATCAATTTATTTCGTTTTACTTTACCACGTGTATTTGTGAAAACGAGTATGTATGTTTAATGTTACTTATGATTTGTCAATCTTAAGATTATTTGTGATGTCTATAAAAATACAGATTTTTTTCACCAGGTCTTTATCACTTTTTTAAAATTAAGCAAAACAAAACAACAGATGTTTACTTTCACGAGCCGTCACGTATTCGCAAGCTTTCAGCAGGAGTCTCTTAAGTGAGAACGAGAAGTTTAAAGCTTACAGGCTTCCATATATTGTCTGCCTGCAGCATCTTCAGGGATTTCTAACAGTTCGACTCTTAAGTCTGCATTCGACGCATCCTCGAAATCAAGAACACATCCGGGTACTTTCGTGCATCCTCTGTACTTGCATTCTTGAGTATTGGGATTGAACTTCGACGGTTGATGATGACGTAGCACGAGAACAGAAGGACACAAGTTCGCTTAAGGAACTCATATTGAGAAACAGCCCATGTCTACATGCCTAAATGCATTGAGTTGCTGCCATGTGATTGGCTGATTAGATATTTGCATTAACGAGCAGGTGTCCGGTGAGTGTATGTAGCAAAAGTGATTCTTCACCATTATTGTATATTCAGTGGGAATTTACATTAAAGATTTAAATAGCTTAATGGCTGTAAGTACACTCCTGTCTCCTTACTTAGACCTTCACTGTGACATGCTGAAAGAAGTGATTCCAGCCATTCGCTCCACAAGGCTCCGGATGTTCACTGCCGACGCCATTTACAGAAACATCTGCTACAGCAGGGCCCTGCTCCTCAGCTCTGAACCACTCTGCTTGCAAAAAATTGTGGGTTTTATATTGTGTACATGTTTTATTTACAGCACATTTTGGCTTCTCAGAAGTCTGTATTCATCATATAACACAACACAGTGAATAAAACCTTCAGTGAGAAATGGAGAAAAATTGAGAAAAATTTATATATATATATATTTTTTTTATCTATGTCTCCTGCCAGGTCTCAACCTACCTCAAAGCTCTAGGGAACTTGTGTGATCGAGGATCAGTCCAAACCCTGAAGGGACAGAGTGACAGAACAGAGATGAATCAACCCTCTACCAGCAGTGCTGCCCATGTTCGAAGCTCAGAGTGAGTTTCACCTCCGCCACATCTATCTGCTCATGCTGTTGTCCTCCACACAGACACTACAGATCACAGAGCAAAGGAGAAAAGCAAGAACACATTCACTTTTTTTAAATATTTGTATATTTTTGATGAATAGAGTAAGTACCAGTGTTTACTTTTGTAAGATGTTTCACTGTAAAATCACAAGAATTAATAGGCGTCATTTTCTACATCCTTGTGCCATCAGAGCACATTTTGAGATAACCACTCTCCACTTACATCACTATAAGATCCTCTTTATGTCTGCATCCATACGTGTATGACAGAGGCAGAGAGTGCAGTAGGTGCCTTTAATTGGACAATTTTCTGCCATTATGGGGCATTAGAGTGGTTTAAGATGGCTAATGGAGAGAGACAGGGTGCTGTCCTGCTCTGTCGGGGCAACTTGTGATGGCAGCAGACCACCAGCCCTGTTACTGTTGGTGACATGGGGTAATTGGGGCTGGGTGCCTCTCAACCAGCTCAATCAACTGCTGCTTATCTGCCTTTTTTTCCTACAGGCTTCAGCTCAGAGATGATGCTTGGCTGCTTTTAAATCTAAGCTGAGAACAGTGTTGCTGTTGTTAACAAAAACAGTTTTTAATTGTTTTAGTTATTTGAAATAAAGGATGAAAATAAATATTGGATGAAAATCTTAAGCATATAGTGGGAAAAATTAGGCTACTGATATGTTTATTATAACATTCAACCCTTTCTAACTGATGCTTTTGAGATTTCTGCTCATAATAGATTACATAGACTAACTAAATAAGATTCTAAACATCCTGTTATCATTTTTGACAGTGTGCTGCCATTGAATATTTTAGGGCAGCAGTGGTCACAGGAAGAACATTGTGTCTTCACTCTAATACACACACTCACAGACTTGCACACTGCACACAGTGATGTTTACTCCTCAGTAATAGGAAACTAAATAGCCATGTGTCTGAGAGAATGTGGATGTTTATACAGTTCTGGTGTGTTAAATTGCGCCTTGGTTCTGAACAATCCAATTACTAGGGAACAAGACACTGTGGAAGCAGGGGTTTTTATTTCTCTTGACAGCAGTGTCCTTTAGGCCACTCACAGCCTGACTCTAGTATTCTCCTGTAGCTATTTGTTTTGTATTTTAAAGTTCACTTCTTGAGCGTCTTCTTCAGTCAAACCTTTGCATGAATTTATTAAGGAATATTCAGGATTCACCCTCAAATAGCTGCTACATTTCCTTAGCTGCACATTTTAAAGGCAAATCATTCCACTCGGTGGCCATCTTGGCAACATCCCTGGGTATCTTTTTTCCTGTGTAGGTTATAGTTTCAGTAACATCTTTCAAAACATAACTAAAATCTTGCTTCTTTAGCTTTAGAAACTGTTCTTGGTTTGTCCAATACTCATGTACTTTCCAGAGCAATGACAGTGCAGCACCATGTGATTGACTATTTTAATTGTAAAATGCAATTAATTTACTTAAATTAATTGTTGTTTATTTAATTGTAAGGTTTTATAACAAGCACTATTACAAAGTTCTATTTCTATTCTTTATGGTTCTTACAGTCAGGAAAAAACTGAGTATATCAGGGAATATTTAAAGTTGTGATTTCCAAGCCTGGAAAAGTAATGGAAACTTCTGTAGTGAAAGTTATTTTTTATTATAGTTTTGCTGTGCTCTAAAATATTGCATCAGCTAGATTAAAGGATTTTGCCTGCAAGCCAGCATTGAGGGGGTTATCGGAGACATTTTTCATTATAAAGTATAATCATTTTAATCTATTAATTTAAAAAAAGTTATTACCTATCATACAATTTTAATCCACATTAACAATCTCTAGATAGAGTTTGATCAATCTATCAATCAATCGATCGACAATGTGCCTTAGTCAACACTTGATCAGACATCCAACACACTTAACCCAACTAAAACATCAGCTGCAGTCGTGCCTGCATCACTGTAGTGCTTATGGTGCCATTTACTGACAGTTCCTTAAACACTGGCCAGGGACTCCATCCTGGGAGAGCTCCACAGGGGGTTTGGATAGCTGTCTCCTCGGATAAAAGGATTCAGTAAGTACAGCTAACGTACAGGCTGGCTGATAGTTGCTACAGGCGATGCACTTAGATGCCAGTCTCTAAACTCCATCCTGCGGTAGTGTGAAAATGTTGTGACAGAGATATAATGATGTTTGTAGACTCGAGCGGTGGTGTAAAGTGGGGCATATTTAGTGAACTTTGTGTTAGGGTGTCATCACTCTGTGTTTTGTTAGAGGTTGTCTTGGAAGTTTTAAATATTGCAGGCTATTTCCAGATCTCCGGTCCTCTGGCTATGGATAAATTCTGAATTTAGCCGTATTTATGAGCGTTTTCATGATGTGCTGATGTTAGCATACATGATATATCCTATCTATTTACCCACAAGCTCTGTGAACTGTTGTCCCTTCAAAAACACATGGCTTCATGTCTCAATCTGTCTGTGAAATGTTACTGTGTGTTCTTTTCAGAGCTGTGAAAGACTCGGCAGGCGGCTCAGATTCAGGGAGAGAGACTGTCCCGAGAGGTTACCACAGAGTCAATGCTGCAGGTAAGAGCTGCTGCGTGCCATTGTCTGTCTGTCTCTGTATCATTCTATCGTTCTATCTTTTCTTTATATATCATTCTGTCTATATGACTTTCGACCTGTCTTTCTGTCTGTCTGCATCTGTTTATTTTTCTATCCGTCTATCTATCTGTCTGTCTTTCTATCGTTCTATATATTATTCTTTCTGTCTACCTATCTACCTGTCTTTTTGTCTATCTGTGTATTGGTATATCTATCTCTCTGTCTATGTATCTCTGTTTATCTATCTATCTGTTTGTGTGTAAGTATATATGTCTGTCATTCTGTCTATCGTTCTATGTATCATTTTATCTATCTGTCTCTGTCTATGTATCTGTCTGTCTATCGTTCTGTCTGTCATTCTATATATCATTCTGTCTATCTACCTATCTTTCTGTCTGTCTGCATCTCTCTCTTTTATTTCAGTTCTGTAGTGCATTCAGCTAGGTCAAAAGCTCTCGACAGAGCCTCTCTTTATAACCTCAGGCAACAGCATTTACATTCCACATGCTTTTTACACTCCCCCCATCCTTTGGTGAGGAAGAGGTGGAAAATACATAAAAACCAGGTGACACACACACAAACATAATGCTTGTCAGATCCCCCATTTAAGAATATTAAACACTGCAATTAGGATTCTGCTGTGAGGAAGGAGAGTAGAAGAGGGGGCGAAAGAGAGAAAGACAGAGGTAGCCGTGCCTGGAAGTTTGTGTAATTAGGAGGTTGGCACTCCATGTGAACCCACCAAGGTGTCAACGCTCATCTTTCCCCTTCCACCTGATCAGAAAGACCCCCACACCAGAGCAGGGAGCGGGGGAGGGCACGGAGAGAGAAAGACAGCCCTATTTTCAAGAGACTCAAGGCTGCTGCTCCCTGCCTTGTGTTGTTTTTTGCACTACGTGCTCCCTATACTGATGTGTAGCACATCAATTTTTGATGAAGCATCCGCAGGCTCTCAGCTGTAGATTTCTGTAGGTAGATGCTGCAGTGTTTTTCTCAAGGTATGCAGGTCCATGCTGCCTTGTTAACTTCACCCTGAGCTGTCTGTCTGCTCAGTGCACTTCATTGTGACTTATGACTACAGGTAATGATGCTATAAGCATATTGGTCTTGGGGTAAAGCTCAGATTGGGATATTGGGATGCAGTTTGCAACCCCTTTGCAGAATGACTTTCATCCAACTGGATTTTTAAAACCTAACACACTTAATTTTGTAAGATGTTTTGCTTGAAAGGTGTGTTTGTGCTATGGCTGCCCCTAATTGATGTCTAAACTTAAGTCGGCGAGAAGAGGCTTAGTCGACCATAATTTTATAAGTCTGTTAGTCACAGAAAAAAAAAACCTTCACGAAGTGGCGAAGTCACGCAGTCTGTGAGGGACAGATCGTTAACGGCGGGTCCTTCTGGTAATTACAGTAGTATCGGGCAGGAAATCCAAACGTTCGCCTATCATTCATCGACCTCAATTTTGGCTTATCATTTGAAACATATAAATAATAGCAACTTTACTTGGCCGCTCACTCTAATGTTAACCTAGATTAATGTGCTCAATGATTAGGCGCATATTCAAGTGTTTGTGCAGAGTGTGGAAGCTAAAGTATAGCGTGCTTACCGCATGACATGGAGGCACCGGTGTGATCACTTGCGTTTTTTCCTGTTAACAATGGAAACAACTTAAAATACTTCATCATTTTTGATCATACAGATAAGAGTAATACATCATTAAAAGCTGTAAAGAGTCTACTTTTATTTGTGTAAACTTACAATAATAACAAAACATTGTGCTTTTGTAAAACAATGAAAACAAACAGGATGCGCTTTCTGCTGTCTTGGTTTCCCTGAACTGGAACATGTCACAAAAATGAATATCTATATAAAGCTTGAAATGTCTACCTTTAAATTAACCAATTAAAATCAAAAACAAATACTCTCTGATTATGTAATCTGTATGAAGTTTTATGCATGCGCTTGAACGTGGAATAGGCTATATATTACGCCTTTATATTAAAGGCTCATTATGGTTTAGTAATAGGCTTGGTTTACTTAGTTATATTAGATTAATATAAGCATGATTAGTCAACTAATGGCTTACATTAATGACCACTAGTCAACTAGAAAAATCTTTAGTCCTAAATTGTGAAATCCCTAGATTGTGCTGTTTATTTTATGGTTTGTGTGTTTGTTTGTTTATTTGTTTATATATACAGTTGAGTTCAAAAGTTTACATACCCCTTGCAGAATATGCAAAAATGTTAATCATTTTAACAAAATAAGAAGGATCATGAAAATTGCATGTTATTTTTTATTTAGTACTGTCCTGAATAAAGTATTTCACATAACAGATGTTTACATAAGTCCACAAGATAAAAAAAAAAATAGCTGAATTTATGAAAATGACCCAGTTCAAAAGTTTACATGCCCTTTATTCATAATACTGTGTGTGGTTACCTGGATGATCCACGACTGTTTTTTTGTTTTGTGATGGTTGTTCATGAGTCCCTTGTTTGTCCTGAGCAGTTAAACTGAGCTCTGTTCTTCAGAAAAATCCTCCAGGTCCTTTGATTTTCCAGCATCTTCTGCATATTTGAACCCTTTCCAGCAGTGACTGTATGATTTTGAGATCCATCTTTTCACACTGAGGACAATTGACGGACTCAAACACAACTATTAAAAAAGGTTCAAACATTCACTGATGCTCCAGAAGGAAACATGATGCATTAAGAGCCGGGAATGTAAACTTTTTGAATTGGATGAACAGGATAAATTGTACTTTTTTCTCTTCTGGTAAATATGCAAGAATCTTCTGTTGCTTCCAAAGGGCAGTACTACATGAAAAAAGTATGATCTTTAAACAAAATAAGAAAAACTTGCACATCATCTTCTTGTTCAAAAGTTTTCACCCCCCGGCTCTTAATGCACCGTGTTTCCTTCTGGACCATAAATGAATGTTTGAACCTTTTGCAATAGTTGTGTTTGAGTCCCTCAAACACAAAAGATGGTGAAAAGATGGATCTCAAAATCATATGGTCTCTGATGGAAAGGGTTCAAATATGCAAAAGATGCTGGAAGATCAAAGAATTTGCAGGACTTGGAGGATTTTTCTGAAGAACAGAGCTCAGTTTAACTGCTCAGGACAAACAAGGGACTCATGAACAACCATCACAAAACAAAAAAACAGTTGTGGATCATCCAGGTAACCACACACAGTATTAAGAATCAAGGGTATGTAAACTTTTGAACTGGGTTCATTTTTATAAATTCAGCTATTTTTTTAATCTTGTGGACTTTATGTAAACATCTGTTATGTGAAATACTTTATTCAGGACAGTACTAAATCAAAAATAACATGCAATTTTCATGATCCTTCTTATTTTGTTAACTTGTCAACTTATTGTGCCAAAGAGTTCGTCAGACATAGAATGGGGCATCGCATTTACTGTCAGTGTCACGTTGCATCGCACCGTTCCAGTGTATACAGTAACTAATTTTAATGGGCTCTATTTGCTTGTATCACGACGTCGCACTGTTTACGTCCAGTGTAGACACGGTGTAATTGTGAAACTTCTTTTAGGGGCCAGTGTTATTAAAAAAGACAAAGAAATAACTTAAATTGTCATAACAAATAACAAATTATCATGGTCAAAACTTCACATTTGCGTACTATTGGTTCGTAATATTTTGTGTAGCCTCACTGAGTATCAGACCTCTTGCAGTATTTTATTATACAGTAGTTGTGTACAGTAGTACAGTTGTTATACAGTAGTAAAGGCTTTGCCCTCATTTGTCCTGAGTGGCAAAGCTGGATCTCAAACCAGGGACACCCATCACAGAGGACAAAAAAAGTACATTTGTGTAAATTGAGTTATTAAATTGTGTAATGAAATGTAAGTAGATGTTTGTTAGGTTAGACAGCTTCATCAGGGCAGTAATACATTAACAAAAATGCATTTTATTTGATGCCACAAAATAAATATTAATTTGCACAAAGGGTGTGTAAACTTATGAGTTATATCACTCTATCACTGTATATGGCGGCCCAGTACATGATTATTATAGATTTATTATACAATTTCGTATTCACATTCCCATGAACTAGACGCTTAAACCTCTTATAACTCCCAGAACTACAGGATGTTGCTTAAACCTAAAAGTGGTCAAATTGAAAATGCATCTAGTCATCACGGTGTTCAAAATGCACTATTGGGACAAATAGCCTGTTATTTAAACCATTAGCCAACCTGCAGCAGAGCTGTCATCTCAGACGTCACAACCACACAAGAAAGTCCTCTCTACGAGAGAGAGAGAATAAAAACAACAACAACTGCAAACGTTACACACATTTCACAATTTATAAAAAAGGACAGGATGGATTTATCCTCTTCGAGCTTGTAAATGCTGAGTATGCAATTACCCCTATAATGGAAACGTTGTGTCCAAATTGGAGCCATTAAAGTGATTTAACAGAGGGAAGATTGGGCCTGGCATTTCTGAGACTGTGTACACATGGGGAGTTGAGAAATGTTTAATCACTGGGTTTTAGGGCCTATTAGGGTGTGAAAAAAGGGCCACTGTGAGCCAGAACTTGTCATGGTGCTGAGGCACTCATTAAGTAATACTTTTATTGCATTGGGTTTCATTTCTTCATAATACCCTGCTAATTATTTTCATTGATTTTGGGTTGTGAGCTTTTGTGATCTTGCTTTCATGCACTTCGACAGTTGAGTTAAGGGGTCTGTTGTTTTCCTACCCTGTTATTCTTTCCTTTGAAACAGAGAGAGATCAATATCAATATGTGCTATTTGTTTGCTATTTAAGGATTACCTGAAAACCATACTTGAGTAAAAGTACAGATACCTTATGAAAATGACTCCATTACAAGTTACAAGTCACCAATTCCAATGCAACTTGAGTAAAAGTCTTATGCCTCGTTTCCACCGAGCGGTACAGTACAGTACAGTTCAGTACACAATTTTTGCCATTTCCATTGACAGAAGTTGTGAATAGTACCCTAATTCCGAACCGTACCCTTCCATTGGGGTACCTAGCACAGTAGTCCGGTACTAAATGTTGGAGCTAGACTCACTGCAGAACGTAGATTTGTTGACAGAGAATCGTCACATGCACGTGCAGACAACACAAAGCGCCATATTTTAATAAAGTTCAAACACAATACTGTTTCTTCTTGTGACAAACAGCAACATGCCAAGAAGCTAGAACAAGATCTGCTGTATGTCCTCCATTGTCGCTTTTTTCTTTGCGTGAGAGTGACATTGATCGCTACTTTCCAGCATACACCACTCCTATCAAGTAAGGGTACTGTTGGCGGTGGAAACACAAGCCAGATCAGAGTTTACCATCCCTAATTGAACTAAACTGTACTGTATCGCTCTGTGGAAACGAGGCATTAGAGTATCTGATTTTAACAGTGCTTACTAGGGATGTAACGGTATTATCAATATCGTGGTATCGTGAAATTCAAATCTGCGTTCGCGCTGCGGTTGATCTAGGGTTGAGTTGTCAATATAAACAGCATTACAAACAATCTTGTCAAATACACAGTATCGTTATTTCTGTTACAAATGTTCCAATTATCACAGAAGTATACAAAAGTGTATTATTCAGATAAACGCTGATGTCTACTTTACCGATCAAAACAGAATAAATCACCTTTTGAAAATGCTTCAAACAGGCTAACTAATATATCGCTTGCATTGTTACGCTACTAGGTGGCAACAATTACTGTTAAAACTGTATCACTGAATCATTCTTTTAGAAACGAGTGATGTCTTTATGAATCCAATTTGTGTTGAATTTGTGATAACACTTTACAATGAGGTTCATTTGTTAATATTAGTTAATGTATTAATTAACATGAATTAACCTTGAGCAATACATTTGTTTTACTGTATTTGTTAATCGTTGTTAATGTTAGTTAATAAAAAATACAGCTGTTCATGTTAGTTTACAGTACATTAAACAAATACAACTCTTGATTTTAAAGATGTATTAGTAAATGTTATAATTAACGTTAAAGATTAATGAATGCTGTAGAAATGCAGTTCATTATTAGTTAATGTAGTTAACTAATGAACCTTATTTGTAAAGTGTTGTAAAGTGCAGTCTGTTAAACTCATTTTATAATAAACACAAAATTGCATTTTTTTTATTGCATTTACTATTTTTTTATTGGTTGTTTCATTTTTTTTTTCCATATTATGAAAACTGAAAACACTACACTGGAAGTTCCTGTTTCAAACTGACAGTCTTCATTTATCTTTTTTTATAATTTTTTTTTATTATCGCAATTAATATCGTATCGTGGACTTTATATTGAGATATTATCGTATTGTGAGATTTTGATATCGTTACATCCCTAGTACTTACTGCATTTTACTCGTATTGAATGTAGGCTCAAAGATGCACTAGTCCTCAACACCTAAGAGTCATGCTAGTGAAGAAACAGTTGATTTGTGAGAACAATTACACATTTTCTAAAATAAAAAAAATGAACACCTCAAAATTACAATAAATCAAGTTCAACACAACAGACAGTTTTGGCCTCATCACCGGTTGCAGTTATGTCTCATATATGAAACGCCTACAATTCACCTGCTAACGCACATTCGCTTAAAGTAGCCAAGTCTAGATGAGTAAGGGAAAAACACACAAGCTCTAGCACTTTCAATGCCCTGTAGATGGTGATATCACTTATTTTATAGCAGAAATAAACTGCTGCAGAAAAAGTTAGGTGCCATGCAAAATGTAATGAGTAATCAGAATCAGAATCAGAATCAGAATCAGAAAGAGCTTTATTGCCAGGTATGTTGTTTACACATACTAGGAATTTGTTTTAGTGTCAGAAGCTCCACAGTGCAACAGAGTGACAGCGACAAGACAAGACACATAATAAAAGGAATAAAATAATAATATACGAATTTACAAGATAGACAAAGTGCAAAAAAAGCAAAAAACAATATATAATATAGACAATCACTCATTAAAAATGTATTGGAGTAAAGAGTAGATATACTTATTCAAAAATGAAGTCAAGTAGAAAGTAAAAGTTGCTAATATTGTTGATAGTCAGTAAAACTACAAAGTAACCAAAAAGATACTTAAAAGACTGTAACTAATTACATTTACTCAAATACTTTACACCACTGGTCAGACGTTGTTTTATTTTTAAGCAGCGCATAACCAGCAAAGTTTAAAACCCTTGTTTTAGCACAGTGATCTTCTTTTATGTTATCCAGGACATATTTTACACTTCAAATACAATGTTGTCATGTGTTTTTTCTGACTACTTACAAAAGTGATTTAAGTAATCCAATCACAAAACATTTTGCATCCTGTTTACAACTGCATTTAGTGCAGTCCACTCTGAGATTACATTTTAAGCCATGTGTAAACAAAGTTTGAATTAATTCTTGAATTACAAAAACAAAACAAAAAAAAATGTAATTAACTTGTTTTCACCTTCTTTGTATTACAACATTCAAAAATTTGTTCTTGGAGTCCAATTTAGGTATAAAAATGTTTCCAGTGTCTATACCATGATCCCAATACTTCCACATCTTCTTTCTTTGTATCATGACAGAGGGTCACTCAGCGTACACAAAGTCGCAGACAGATTAGCCTTATCTGGTCATTTACATTTGCTTCTAACCTAATTTTCTCTGTTTGATCTGGCTTAAAGAGGCTTCTTGAAAATGCGACCAACATATTGATGTGAAAAGGGATGGAGCTTCTCCCTTTTTTCCCTGCCACAAGAAGAAAGAAGCCTGTCTGCTTTATTTCCCCCTCCTCATCCCTACTGCCTCTCTCCGCTTTGGCTCTTTTAGCATGCCGGGTTTTATCTAGCCAGCCAAGGCTACAGAGAAATGGGCACCCTGGTGAGACCCAGTAAAGCATTTATTAGCAGCTTTGCACAGCAGCATTATAATGGTAGCCACAGAGGCACTCAAGTTTGGCCTTTTACTTTCTTGTGAAGTTCAGCCACACATGAAAAAAGGAAGCAGCCCACCCTCTAATATATTCCCGATTTGATATTGTATCGGCAGAGCAAGAGATGAAGGCTGCCTTACAAAGGGAGCAGGCAGAGGGAAAATGTAAATAAAAGTCCTTGGAGGCTTTTGTGTCTGGCTGTTGTAGTTTGCAAAAGTGAGAATCACGTGTTCCCATTCGTACTGCCCAGTGGAGCTTTTGAACTCTGGCTGTTTGAAAAATCCCATCAGAGCCTTTGTGTATGGGCTCTGTACCATAACTTTCCCCGGCTGAACAATACCAGACTGCCAGGAATCCTTTTCCCACAATCGCCTTCAACTTGGGGTGCTAGTGTAAGTAAAGAAGTCCCACTGTCCGGAAAAAGGGGAATTGCGACAAAGAGAGTGGATGAGCGCCTTTCTTTGCTTTCTCTCCGCTTCCTGTCCCTCTCCCCCCTCCCTCCCAAAAAAGCTTTTTTTTTTTCAGGGTCAGCCCCTTTTATCTGTTAAATTTTTACATTTTCCATGTCGTTTCAGTGTGTGCCTTTTATTCGTTTTTATGTCGAGCACAGGAAACATTAAATAAGCGATTGCGGGACTGTGGGGGCAGTTGGCAGGACGCACCCTGATTTTGGATGTTGCCCACTTCTCTCCTCCACTTGCCCTTTCTCTCTCTCTTTCTCTCCTCTTCATCCATGTGTAGGCGAGACACTCCTTCATCGAGCCTGCAAGAGGAACCAGGTGGAAATGCTGCTTCGTATCCTCAGCGTGCCTGGAACGGACGTCAACATTAAAGGTAGGTTTCTACATTCCTCCCCTGCCCTCGGTTGAATCGTCCTGCTTTTTAGGTTTTACTTTTTTTGTGTGCTGAACAGTTAGATCATGGAAAACAAAGGAAAGTGTACGTCACATGTGGGAAAAGACCTTTTAGATCAAATGTAAGGGTGTGTCTGGAGGGTTCGGACAACGTTATAGGCTCGGTTTACTATTGTGCCGTCAAGAAGATTTTGTGCACGCCTTTCGCTTTCCAATCTTGTTTTGAAATCTTGATATATTTGTGGGTAGTTTTGTCATATTGCTTGATAAGAAATCATTCCTTTATTGTTTTTTACTGTTGCATTATATTTTTAATTTTCTTTCACTCAAAAAGACTATCTTAATATGAGATTTATTTGATAACTACTAGCAGTTACATTTTCGAGTCGGTATGTTTGCGCAATTATGTTATGATGTACAGAATTGTTTACGATTGAGGCCTCTTTGCAAAAAAAATTGTTCTTCTTTTTTTTACAATGTTGTGTGGGGGGGGGTTTCACTCAAATAGACTGTACTGGGAATTGTAAGTTGGGATTTGTTTTAAAACTATTAGCAAACAGTTGCATTTTAGAGTCAGTATGTTTGCGCAATTATGTTACGACGTACAGAAATGTCTACGATTGAGGCCTCTTTGCTAAAAAACAATTCAGGTAGGTAATGTTTTGTTTACTTCGTTTAATCTAATTCCCCGAATTAACAATTGTGTGAAAATGTTCTTTATTTAATATACTAGCCAGAAAATGTCCTTTATTTAATAATTTACTTCACGTTAACGTTACAACGCTATATCTGCTATATAATGTTAGCAAAATTCTGCGAAGACAAACACTATACCGCATGATTTTTTATGATCACGCACGACATATCGAAATTGAATTCTTATTAGTATACGATTAATTTATATTACACTGATTTATTTACTTTCTAACATCAGCAAACAGATTTTAATATAGGTTGTAATATGATCTGCAAAAAGCAGGTAAGCTAGGCCTTGTGAATGTCACAGTATCTTTTCCATCACTGTTTGTAGATCACGCTGGCTGGACGGCTCTTCATGAAGCCTGTAACCATGGCAGCACGGAGTGTGTGCAGGCCCTGTTGCAGTACTGCCCGAACCTGCAGCTGGGCAGTCAGGTGCAGGGAGTCAGTCCACTACACGATGCCCTGCTGAACCAACACACACACATCGCCAAGATGCTGCTGCGCCGCGGCGGTGAGTGCCCGACGTTCTGTACACGCATACTCAGTCTGAGATCAAATCTTCACATAACAATGCATACAAACACAAATATATACACACTCAATGGATGAAGATTCATACTGTGAATACAGATCTTCACATAAGAGGGCTGAAAACATGAGAGCGCATGCACACAGACACACTCGCATAAACGTAAACCCTTCACCGGCAACTTTAAAGCAGCTGTTGAATTTAAAAAAAGTGATGAGTTCACTTGTTCCTCCTGGTTCAGTGTCTCATGAGTCTCTTATGCAGTCACAATCAAACGACCCTTCTATGGGAGCATGACTCGTATTGAATACCATATTGTATCGTATTACTTCAAAACATGTTCAGATTCTGATTCCTTTGAGAATGATGCTGAATTTATCAAGTCATATTGAACTGCTTCTCTTACTGGAGTAAATAAGGAGAAAAACAGTTTCTGTTTCCATGTGTGATGTCAGTATAAACAAACTGATAAGTGAAAGCGGCAGAAAGTCATATTACAGTGGCATTACATGTGTAAACAAACAAGTGCTTTGTAGAAATCTCTTAAATCCAGGCCTCTCCTGTGGCTTAACAGCCACGATCTACCACACACACACACACACACACACACACATGTAGTGTCGTCTTTACTTCTGCCATTCAGGGTTCAAGCTTTTTTACGTTTTTCCTTTATAAAACCATCCATCTACAGGAATAACCCATCGGCGTGGATGACGCTGTTAGCATCCTCCTGAAGAGATTAGACAAGTCAGGTCTGCGGCTCTCGTGAAATTCGCATGCTGGTTTTTCACGGGGGAAATCTGTCAGAACAGAAATGTTTTGGCGCGCCTGGCTGTTTGCGTGCCACATGCAATCGATGTTTGCGAGCTTTGAAGCGAGCGGGACATGTGTCAATGCAGTAAGCGCGGGATGGCTTGACAACAGGGAGGGACTAGAGCAGAGACAAAATGAGACAGGCTCCTGGTTTCCCACACGCCTTACTGTCACTCTCTCTCTCTCTCTCTCGCACTTGCTCGCATTTTGACTAATTATAGTTAATTTGATTCTGCTCCCCTATTAACTCATGTAGATATTCTGGCCTCAAAAAGTAAATTAGATTGGGATTGTTTGGTCCCGGTGAGAAGGTTTTTTTTTTTTTTTCTTCATTTTCCTCTTCATGCTGACTGAGATTGGCCCAATACCAATGCATGAAAAGAGGTCAGGAAAAGATGCTTTTTTTCATGAAATTAGAATTGTGATGTGTCTGGGAAACAGACAGCCGCCAAGATCCCTCGTAAGACACGGACGTGCACACACACACAACCTGAGGACAGATGATTCTGTGGATTCAGAGATAGCTGACTTATAACATGCCCATTAAATTTATGGAATATAGAAATCAAGATTTTAGCCTAAAATTTAAATTCTTGGATAAGGGAAAGTGTGATGTTGTTGATTATATTTTAGTTTTAGGTTTTTTTTTGCCTTCATGGAAAAGTGGATATTTTTTATCACTTTATTAATTTACTTATTATTATTATTTTTTTTTAACTATACATTTTTCTAGATCTAGATCAGCTATAAATTCTTAATGGGCTAAAAATTGGCTGATTCAAATGATTCGGACTCTGATAATGATTTAAAAATCATTATCCATTAATCACTGTAAAATGACTGGAAAAGTTATGTAAAAAAAAATCATTGTTTAAAGTGTGGGAAGTTGGAACGCTTATAAATAATTAAATAATTAAATATTAATCATTCTTTTATTTGGAGATGGGTGTCTTAATTGTTTCCTCTTATGAATCGGGTTCACAAAGTCGCTCATTAACAAACTGTTATTATGGTTAAATGTAGAAAACGATTGCATAAAAAAATACAGATATATATAGTAACAGTTGGTTTACATAAAGAGTAATAAGGACAGGCATGTGTACATACATAGAGCCAACATTCACATTGTTGCTCTCTGCTTCCAAGGTTGTACAGCTCTTACATTGTGCAAAACATGGCTTTCTCAATCCCAACATTCTCAGCATGAAATAATAATGAATGTTAGTGGACGGGGGGGTGAGGGGGTGAAAGGCAAGACCCTCCTCCTCCTGCCTGTGGGCACTGGCAGGCTAACCGTGCCATGGCCAAGGGCAGGGACGGGTGTCATCAGCTTGACTAGCCCAAGGCAGCCAGCTCAACCTCCCCCCAAACACACACGTTGTAAGCGTGGTGGAGCGTAATTTCACTCAGCCATTTCCTGATTGGTATTGCATGCGGTTTTCAGCACCCAACAGCTTGTATCCAAAGAAAAGTGGCCCAAATAACAGCCATGAAAAAGCCTTTGAATCTTAATGACTTGACGGTTGCTGTGAATACAGCTCTGTTTTCAGGACTGGGATATATTAAGGCTCACTGGCATGACTCGGGGTCTCATGCACAAGGGTCAGCGTATAACAGATTGTTCTGCTCAGTCTTATTTACAGTGTATAGAAAAGAACTGTTGCCTAAAACTCAGTTGATGTTTCCTGTATAAGTACTCACCTTTGATGAGATCCTGATGAGGTCTGATGTCATTTATGCAGCCTTTTGTGCATTGAGAGCATAAGGTTATTTGTACAAGACAATTCATGAAATAGTTGCAAAATTGCAAACTTAACATGAATTCCAGATAGTCTTATTATTTGGTTTCCCCCTTTTGCTTTAATGACTATTTATTTTGTTTTAATTAGGGCTTCCCCCTAATAGTCCACTAAACGTTGGTCGACTAGAAGCGGCTTAGTCAACCAAAATCATATTAGTCGGTTAGTCGCAGAAAAAAAAACAGTTCGTGAGGGACAGTTGGCGGTACCTTGTATGTTGGGCAGGAAATCCAATTCTAAATGTCCGCCTATCATCCATTGACCTCAAATATGGCTTATCATTTGAAACATGTAAGTAGCATGTAGTAGCATGTAGTAGCAACTTTACTTGGTCGCACATTCTACATGTTAACCTAGATAAGTGCGGAGTGTGGAAGCTAAAGTATAGTGCATTTACTGCATTACATGGAGGCGCTGGTGCAATCACTTGCAGTGAAACAACTCAAAATACTCATTTTTTGGTTATACAGATAAGAGTAATGCATCATTCAAAACTGCGAAGGGTCTTGCCTCACAGAAAGGAAATATATATCTATAGAAAGCTTGAAATGTCTACTTTTAAATGAACCAATTAAAAATGAAAATAAATACTCTCTGCTAATGTAATCTATATGAAAGGTGCATTTCTCTCTGTGGGTGCGTTCACTATACCCAACACATTCATAATAATTAGGCTACTTTTGCTGGTGCTTTGCGGCAAGCTTTATTCGTGCAGTACTGCACTTGAGCGTGGAATAGACTATATTAAGTATACATATATTAAACGCTCATTATGGTTTAATATTCTACTCAGTATATATTTAAGTAATTAAATAATATAAATGTGCGATTAGTCAACTAATGGCTTAAATGAACGACTACTAGTTGACTAGAAAAATTTTTTGTCGGTGGCAGCCCTAGATTGATTTATTTGTATTTTATTATTTATATATTTATTTATTTATTTAAGCTTTGTTAAAATTCCTAAAACTATTTACAGGTTTAAATTAGATTTTCAGTATGATCTAAGACATTTGAAGCTCAGTGAAGTTAAAGTGTTTCCTGTAAACAATATTTGTGACCATTTGACTACCACAGCCATTGATGGACAATATTATATCTATATGCCAAGAACATAATATCAATAAATGTCCCTTAAAGGATTAGTCCAATAAACTTTTCCTGATAATTTACTCACCCCAATGTCATCCAAGATGTCCATGTCTTTCTTTAGAATTTAGAATTCCAACAGTGTAGACGCTGCTAAGTGTATTACTGCCCTCCACAGGTCAATGTTTTTAACTAATTTTTATATGCAAAATGCTAGTATATAACAATTAGTACAATTAGACCTGTGGAGGGCAGTAATACACTTAGCAGCGTCTACACTGTTGGAATTCTAATAGAAGAGAAGAAGAAGAGAGCTAGTTCAAGATGAGCATTTCTGGATAAAACTTATATAATTTTCAATTTTTTTCAGAAAATGAGCAATGGTTTCACTAGATAAGACCCTTATTTCTCATCTGGGATCGTGTAGAACAATTTGAAGCTGCAGTGAAACTAATTTTGACCTTCAACTGTTTGGTGCCCATTCAGGTCTACTATATGGAAAAAAATCCTGGAATGTTTTCATCAAAAACTTTAAAGGTGCCCTAGATTCAAAAATGTAATTTACCGCAGCATAGTTAAATAACAAGAGTTCAGTACATGGAAAAGACATACAGTGAGTCTCAAACTCCATTGTTTCCTCCTTCTTATATAAATCTCATTTGTTTAAAAGACCTCCGAAGAACAGGCGAATCTCAACATAACACCGACTGTTACGTAACTGTCGGGGTGTACGCCCCCAATATTTGCATATGCCAGCCCATGTTCCCAACATTATGAAAGGCATTAGACAAGGGCAGGACGTCTGGATGTGCACAGCTGAATCAACAGACTAGGAAAGCAAGCAAGGACAATAGCAAAAAATGGCAGATGGAGCAATAATAACTGACATGATTCATGATATCATGATATTTTTAGTGATATTTGTAAATTGTCTTTCTAAATGTTTCGTTAGCATGTTGCTAATGTACTATTAAATGTGGTTAAAGTTACCATCGTTTCTTACTGTATTCACGGAGACAAGAGCTGTTGCTATTTTCATTTTTAAACACTTGCAGTCTGTATAATGCATAAACACAACTTCATTCTTTATAAATCTCTCCAACAGTGTGTAATGTTAGCTTTAGCCACGCAGCATAGCCTCAAACTCATTCAGAATCAATGTAAACATCAAAATAAACACTGTACTTACACGATTAGACATGCTGCATGACGAACACTTTGTAAAGATCCATTTTGAGGGTTATATTAGCTGTTTGAACTTTTTTTATGTTGTTTAAGGCAAGCGCGAGCTCTTGGGGTGTGGAGCACGAGATTTAAAGGGCCACACACCCTGAATCGGCTCATTTCTAATTATGCCCCAAAATAGGCAGTTAAAAAAATGAATAAAAAAAAATCTATGGGGTATTTTGAGCTGAAACTTCACAGACACGTTCAGGGGACACCTTAGACTTATATTACATCTTTTGAAAAGGGAATCTAGGGCACCTTTAATTTATTTTCGACTGAAGAAAGAAAGACATGGACATCTTGGATGACATGGGGGTGAGTAAATTATCAGGAAAAGTTTATTTAAAAGTGAACTAATCCTTTAATAAATGTCCTTGGTCATATTATACATGATTCAGAGAAATGTGTCCAGTGTTTTTAAAATCTAGAAGCAAAAAAATAATTTCTTGAAATTTTTTTTTTTTTTTGCAGTACTGTATTGCCAGAGTCACTTGAGTGTGGAAAATAATAGGCTGCGCAATTGTCCTGGGGCCGTATTCACAAAACATTTTATCTTACCACTAAAAGTTCTCCTAAATAGCAGTAAAAGTTCTTAGCTAAGAGTTTTCTCTTAAAACCTATTCACAAAGCTGCTGAGACAAACTTTTACTAAGGAAAAGACAGAAGTCTTAAGCTAAGAGTAAGGGCAGGGTTGACCTCATTGCTGTGGATGATGTCAACATGCTTACTAACTATGCACACAGTGATTGGCTGATAAGGGAGGAGTCTCTGTCAGCGATTTAATTATAGAAATATTGTAGAATGAGGTATCATGTTTCCATATTAAATTAATGATTTTAAAATACATATGTTGCCATATTCATATAAAGATTTTTTTAATAAAAATTTTGCCATATTCAAATAAAGGTTTTAAAATATAGGCTAAGTGTCACTAATGAAACTAGTATATGTTCAGCTAATTGTCAGCCTCTTACATGTCTTACAATTCAAGTGACAAATGATGTTTTATAAACAAAGTTTTGGAGGAGCACATTCAAACGGTCTATCTAATCACCTCGAGTGGAGGTATCGAGAGCCGACTCACCTATAGTTACCTCGTCAGTTTTCTGCATCCCTCCGCCACCCCTCACTCTCGGCTGGGGATACGAGGGAGAACTCTGGGTTTGGGCTAAATTCCAAGCTTCATTAAGTCCTCAATTCCCTTGGACAGCACACCAAATAAGCTTATTATATATTTTTTACTCTATTCGATCATTTGTAAGCGTGAACTCGTGAAAACAACTGCCACAGGTAATCGGACATTATTTATTTATTAAAGATTTATTTTTGGCATCTTATCATAGATTCAAATCTATAAATCAAAATATTTATTGCATTTATGAAGATAAGGCTCTATTGCTATTGCTTCATGGTGTACAGTGTCTTTAGGTGGATTAGGATTGTTTGTGATTTGGTCTTAGTGACTTAGGAGTCCTCTTGACTACGGCTACCGTTTCACAGATTTAGGAGCTAGTTTTAGCACTAAATTGCTTTATGAAATACTCTTGGAGCAAAAATTTAGGGGTCCTAAAATTAGGACTGACACGCCCATTATTTTTAAGAGTTTCTCCTAAATCGGCAGGTTAGGAGCTACTTTTAGCCTTAAGATGTTTTGTGAATACGGCCCCTGATCAACAAATTCCCAACAAATCCTGATAGATGAAATGAAGTCCTATCTATTATTGTTTCCCTTTGAACTTTATTTACTTTGACGATATATATACCAAAAAATATTTTTCGTTTAAACCTGCATGACTTAACATTTTTCTATGGAACACAAAAGTAAATATTTTGTGAAATGTCGCAGTGTTTTTGGTCCATACAATAAAAGTCTATTGGGTCATATGGTGTTTTATTATATGGACCAAAACATTTTTCGGAATAAGGTTTGAATGACATTAAGGCGAGTAAATGAGGACAGAGTTTACATTTCTGGGTGAATTATTGGTTTAAAATTGTTGCAGATATCATTTTAACATTGTCTCTAAATAGATCAGTTTCATCCAAACAGCCTTGATGAGTGAAACTGTAATCCATGTCATTGAACTTCTCCAGCATTGTCTCATGACTTTCTGAAGCTCTCAGAAGTATTGTTGCCTCCAAAATTTTACCATACATCAATCATTTCTGAACTATATTTCCTATCCTTCGTCAAAAATATAGACAGTAACTCAGAGTAACAAAAGAACCATGATTGCTTTTGTTGTGGTATTAGAGTATAAAACACTTAAAGGCTTAGAGCTCCTCGGCGCCGTCGCTCCAGCACAGTAATGACAAACGATGGCTCAATGTCTTTGTTAATAAGGCTGAGTTCAAACGCAGTTGTTCTCCTTTTCTTCCTCTCTCTGTACATTAATAGGAGTATTTCCCCCTCGCATTTTGCATTGAAGCCACGTTAGATTAAAGCTCTGGCAAAGCTCTCGATTTAGTCATTACACAACTCCTCATGCTCTGTTTGTTTGTTTGTTTGTTTGTGCTAGTCACACCAAATACATTAATCAGCTTCTCTTCTCAGACTTCTCTCCCTCTATCCTTGTTTTTCTTTCTTTCAGTCTCTCTCTCTCTCTCCCTCTGATTGTGAGTGCCTTTGAGCTTCCTCTGCATAATTTTTCTCCTATTAAAATGCATAATTAACTAAGTCACTTCCTCACACTGAGCTCACCAGGCTTTCAGCTGTGCCACTGTTAGGATCAATACTGAATGTTTGACTCTGAATTTGGTGTGTTTGAGTTCCACAAAACTTGTAGCACACTTTTTTTCTTTGCAAATGGCACAGATTCTGTACTGTCTTTGAAATATTTACGAGAATACTTGCACAGTAATGGCAATAGCCACAATCGTGACAAACAGCAGGACATTTTGTCAGTTGCATTGGTTTCTATTTTTGCATCGTTGTAATCTCATTGGTTTAAAATCTCACTGTGCACAACCACATATTAGACATCAAATATTGTCTGACTAGGTTTTTGATTTCAGATACTGACTGGATATTTCGAAATATCATTCTTTTAATTCAGCCAAGAGGTTGATCTTCCACTGGTCACACGTCTTCACCTGATGCGAATTTGCAGTTCACAGTTCAATTTTGGAACGTAGCGAAATGCAGAACTTTTCTCACGAGCTTGTGTTTTCAGTCTGACACATTCGTATGTGTATGAATGGAAGTCAAAAAGTGTAGTGTGACCACCCCTTAAAAGGTTATTTCACCCAAAAATGAAATTTCTGTCATTAATTGCCCTCTTGTTGTTACAAACCCGTAAGACCTTTGTTCATCTTCGGAACACAAATTAAGATATTTTTGATGAAATCCGAGGGTTTCTGAACCACACATAGGCAGCAATGTCATTGCGCATTTTGAGGTTCAGAAAGGTAGTAAGACATCGTTTAAATAGTCCACGTGACTGCAGTGGTTCAACCTTAGTGTAATGAAACGACGAGAATACATGTTCTGCGCAAAAACAAAAACAAAATAATGACTTTATTCAACAATTTCTTTTCTTCTATGTCAGTCTACTATTCTGTTGGCGTAGTCAACTCAGTTCAGTGCATCGCTTCTGGGTTCTATGTCAAAACGCTAAGTCATTACTGGCCGGCTCCTGCATCAGCATCACACGCATGTGTCATGCTGCTCACGTGTACAGCGTCAGCCAATGTCGGCGTTCAGACATAAACACGTAAGAGCTGCACTGTGTTCACTATGTCAACAGAGTATGACAAGGGTTCAAATTGTTGAATAAAGTCGTTATTTGTGTTTTGTTTTTGCGCACAAAAAGTATTCTTGTCTTTTCATAACATTAAGGTTGAACCACTGTAGTCACGTTGACTATTTTAATGATGTCTAGTTTGGAAACCCTTGGATATCCTCAAAAATATCTTAATTTGTGTTCCGAAGATGAACGAAGATCTTACGGGTTTGGGACGACATGAAGGATGACAGAAATTTCATTTTTGGGTGAACTAACCCTTTAACTCACAAGCTTTTGGAAAATGTGCACATCCAAACCGAATTGACCCTTCGCAAAGACCCGCCCCCCTTAGTTACTGTTGCTTTGTCCGACAAGCCATGGCGCTGTCACGCCACACAGAGTGAAAAATACATCGCATAGCAAAGAGGACACTGACAACACGTCGACAGACAAGACAGAGCAGGTTACTTATGATATTAAACAAAGTCCCAGCTTTCAAACTGTGTAATTTAAGAAATACATTTTTTCTGAGAGTGTTGAGTATTTTTTATACTAATATTAATACTAATACTGTTTTAATATTTAAATATAAAATAACATGTAATTATATATAAAATATATAATAACATTTGGATTTAAAACAAAATATATATTTGTATTTTAATACATAATTACAATATTAATACTAATCTGGTACAGTTTGGGCAATCCATGGATCAGTCCTCATTGCACAACCCAGATTTGTTTATAAGCGAAACCGATGCACCTTGACCCCCAGAAGTTAATCAGATCTTGTGATTTCATCGAGCTCTTGCCATTTTTATGTGCAATATGTATCTGACAGAGGTCCAGCATGCTGTGTGAGGCTGAGACTAGACTGTTGAAACAGACTCAGATCTTTATACGGCTCCATCTCTGTGCCATAACCGACACTGTGCTGTTCTGATAAACTAGGTAGGATGAATAGCACCTATCTTTATCAGTCTGGCATGGTGACATCGAGGGTTGTCTGCGTTGTGTTTGTAATGTGAAGCAGGGAGGGGCCCGTGTTGCTCGAGTGGGATGCCAGGGAATCAGGTTACAAAAAGATCCTGTTGTGCCCCCCATGCACAGTAATCTGTCCTAATCTGAGCCTGCCTGGCCTTTTGTCTTGGTCAATCTCTGTTAGTCAGTATAATGTGATTTCACACACACAGACTTCCGTTGGGTCAGTGTGTGTCTGCGTGTTCACAGCATGACAAAGAATTGTGTTGTGGTTTCATAGACTAAGGGCTTGTGTTTTCTAGATTAAATATGTGTGGATACAGAATGGATGGAATGGTTTTCGCTCTGTTTTGCCTCCCCTCCTCCACCTCTCTATTCCTAGTCTTCGTCTGCCCTCTAAAGGCTAAGGGGCGGCTTGCTTTGCTCCTGACTGATGTTTGGTTTACATGCACGTTAGCTGTAGCTCATCTGTGGCAGAGGTGAAAATATCAGCGAGGGCTGAATCCCTGCGAATTGTTGTCGTCTGTGCAGGGGGCATAATTACCATCTCTGGCATTTAATACCCCCAGGAGTTTTATTTATCTGCTAAGCAGAGTATCTGACACATCACGCCAATACCTGGACTCACTTCAATCGTTTGGTGTGACAAATGCGCCAGTATCGTATCAAAACTCCCGGCTGACCACTCCAGCGGCTGCGGGTGCATCTGCATGGCTAAGCGCTGACAGATGTGTGTTTCATGGGCCATTGTGAAGAAAGGGTTGCGGCTGATCGTGCCGTCTGGGGGGAAGGAGATCTGCCCGTAGCTTGCATTCATCAGCAGTCGCTGGCGAGCCGCACATTTGTGCGGGCGGGCGGGAAAGCAGGGCCCCGTCTCAGCCTTTGTCACATTCCAGGTTTCAGCCTGTCAGGTATTTGTCAGCTCTGGAGTGGGACTGCTGTTAACAAAGTGTGCTACCTGATTCCAATGATGGCGGACAGGCTGTGTTAAGTGTGTATTTTGAAAGAGAAAGATTCTCTCACAAACCTGACAGCGAGGATACATGGAGGATTGTGTGTGCTTAAATGACAGTTTATTTATTTAAAGTGTATTGTGTATTTTTTTTTTTTGTATTCTGGACTAGTAAAGAACATGGTTTAATAGTAAAATTGCAGTAAAATAGTTAGTTAAACAGTCCCATAATATTCTAATATGCTTTATTTATGTTTTTATTTGAATACAGATGTAATATTTTCATCATTTGCTTATGGTGTGGTGGCATGGTACTTATAGTGCGAGATGAAACACTTGAGCGTGACTTAGTGTGTGTGCCTGTTTTGGTATGAATAAAAATAGATGTTTAAAAGTGTAGTGCGTCATGAAGGACACAAGCATTCCCGTTCCCCTTACAGGGGAAAAAACCTTTTCAGAGCTCGGGTACTATTTAAGTGTGCATAAAACATGTCCTTCTATCTGTCCAATTTTTATCAAAGTTGTGGAACATCAAGCAGGGGGAAGCTGGAGGCAATCCAAGGCCTCTCCCTTCAACAAAGAAAAAGCATTTGCAATTTTATTGAATTGTCAATGTATTTGAAAGTCTTACAGTAAGCACTGAAAGGAAAAAGGTGTTTTCTTCCTGTCAAATAACACTGTTTTCCCTAAAGCCTAAAACTTACATGTTGAAGTGCATGTTGTATGCATCTGTCAAGGATTCAGAGAGTTGCACACTGACCTTGCCTGAGCTCTGGGCAAGGTCTCATCTGTGGAGGGGGGTTCACAGTGATGACCTGTTATGAAGAAATTTGTTTTTCTTTTCCTCGACTCTGTCTCATGGACTTGCTCGCTTCTTCAGCTCCTTGACCTCAGCAATCGCTCCGATCCTGGACTTTAAAAACACTTTTTTTTCTTTTTTTAAACCAAAGTATACCAAGAGTTATCTGTCAGTATAAACAGATTTCCTTAACAAAATAAAGGTATTGTGATGGTTTAATTGAAACAAGGCTAAGGGGATTGTTTGTTTTTTTTCTGTGCCCCCATCTTCATTAATTCTGTGATATAAAGCAACATTTTTTTCCCCTTGTTTTTTGCATTTGTGCACACAATAATCCTGTCTTTTGATAGTGTGACTTTGTCAACACCAAGGGAAAAAGCACGGCAAAGCTTTTTAGAGAGGTGCGGAGTTGTCTGAGCTTTAGCAGAACTGCTGCCACATTAGCACAGCGGTTTAAGAGTCAAGTATCTTCAAGAGCAGTTTGCCATAGAAATAGGGAGATCTAAATGTAAACAGAGTCCACTTGACACGGCTGGCATTTGCTAAGCCAAGAGTGAGAGTGTATCGGCTTTACCTTCAGCCACATTAAAGCCACTTTAACTGTGGTCACAGAAGGGAGAGAAAGTCATTTAACCAGTACATATATGGGCATCTACAAGCTCCGTTGTGAAAATCGATGTATTATTCTGAGAAATGTATTATTACGAAGTGCTGAAATTGAAGGGAATGGGTTTGTTGAAGGTTTGTATATTGATTTGTATAATACATTATGGATCTGTTTGTTCATTTTACCTTTTTCTTGGTGTATTTTTATACCCCTTTGCAAAAACTTCATTTAAACAATGCTGGTTAATGATTGAGGCCACACTAAGAGTAAAACACTGAAAAGTATCATGGATACCATGTTTTTCTTGGACATGTACCATGGTATTCTTTGAAATCCCTTTGAGTACCATGTAGATACCATGGTACATAAATATACTAATCATTCAGTACCATTGTTCAATCAGACAGCATCAATGTAGCGTATCAGTACATCTTTAGTAAGAGCATGTTCATGCTAATCTTTTCAGATGTGTTAACATTAAAGATAGGAAATATAACTAACTCTAATATGCCAAACTTTTGAATTTAAACCACTGAAGATCTTTCCTGCCTTAATTACGTAATTTCTAAGTTTCACTTTGAGTATCACTCTGAGTTTTCAGCCTGTTAATTGAGTGTTATAATAAGTTAGCTGTGATGCTAGACCTATGGCTCAACATTAGCCAAGTTTCCCTATCGAACTAATGGTGCCTGGAAGATATCTCTTCCTCCTCCTCCTCCTCACAGAGCTGTTGTTTATTTGTCCAACTTTATTTGATAAAAAAAAAACCTGCCTTTAATTACTCAGGATGTCTTGACTGTGTTTAATATACTAAAACAATTCAGCAGACTGGATTTTCACATTGAACAATAATGATGACTCAGTTTGCTGTTCACTTTACCCATTGCTAAATGTGTTGATGTGACACCACTCACCTAAAACAGCGTGCATTTTCCGAAGTGTAATGACCTCAACTAGCCCAACCCTGCTGAAAAACAACAGATTAAACCAGCCTAAGATGTTTCTTGTCTTAAATGATTTAACATGGTCTAGCTATAGGCTCCTAAGATGGTGTTTAGCTAGTCAGCCAGCTGGTCTCTCAGCTGACAAGTGTCCAAAATCCCCCTAAAACCACCAAACCAGACCAGCAAGCCATCCTCAGCTGGTTTAAGATCTTTTTAGCACTGTAAATAATAAGCAGCCTAGATTTTAACTACATCAGATTATGTCAAATGCTGGATGCTGTTGTAAAACTGTACAGTAAGTATTCTTTTCTTGTTCATTCCAGGCTCTCCTCTTCTACGGTTGCGTGACAATGATGGTCAGACCCCTCTGGACCTGGTTTCTTTTGAGGCCCTGCGCGAGGAGCTCCTTCTCTGTGCGGAAGAAGGTGACAAAGCTCTGGACACCCCTTGCTCGCAGGTGCAGGATGTTCCCTTCATAGAGTCCTGCTCATGGGTGCTCAGCTGCCTTTTCCTCACCTATCTCCAAGAGCGACACGTACCTACCTACAAAACCCCCCTTACCCCTCTGGACCTTAGTCCCACTGTATGCCGCACCCTGATTCGTCTCCGTCCAGGCACGCTAGCCTCCACCTGGGGAGATTCCTGTGCGGTGAGCTTGGCTGAGGACCTGAGGACTGTGTTGAATTTGGAGCAGTATGTGTCACAGGTGAGCCCCGCACTGAGACGCTGTCATGGGGATCAAACCAGTCTGTTTGTGCAGCTGCTTGAAGATCTGCAGGCGGAGGGGGCGGCACTGATCTCTGGACAATCTGAATTTGACTCATTCTAAAAGATTCCATATAGAGAAACAAGGACTGGGCATGTATCTGGTAAAGCTCTGACTTTTGTTAAAACTAATAGTGAAATGTATTTCTTGATGTTTTTTGTGCTATAAAGTAAGTTTTGAAAATTAAGTACAAAGAATTCATTTTAATTGAGAACTCTACAGCGTGAGTGATTACAGTAAGATTTCTAAATTATTATTTGTAACATTGTGCACTGTTTTGTTTTTGTTTGGTTAATCAAAACTAGGGAGTATTTAATTTTTGTACACAAATATTTTTATAAAACACTACAAATTGTGATTGTT
>RJVU01053075.1:369476-393640 GCA_003731715.1 Anabarilius grahami
ATATATATATATATATATATATATATATATAAGGGGAAAAAAAACATAATTTAAAACTTTAAACAACCAGTCAAAAGTGTGGCCATACCTTACCTACACACTCTTTATTCTATAGTCTTTAAAACTATAAAATAGCGCAAAATGGACATACAAGAATTATGTGGTGACCAAACATGTTAAATTAGAACTGGCAATACTAATATTTTAATGTCTTGATTGCAGCTCAACACACTTTGTCAATTAATTTCATAAGATGCATCCTGGGATGCTTTTAAAAGAGATTTGTTCACATGAATGCTAGACACTTGGGTTGTTTTTTGTTTGTTTGTTGTTGTACTTATTTACTTAAAACTTAGAAATTCTTATAGAACTTATAGAAATTCAAATGAGAAGATCATGATAAATAACTTTTCACTTTAGCATATATATCTTAGTCCGTTAGAGTCAGACAACTCGGCAATACACCTTATCGCCTCTGTTCTAAATGGACAAACTTAACTTTAGTTGAAGCCCAGCCTACAAGATGACATCTCACAGTTCTCTGATCCAGGATGATGGAGGGAACGCATATGTGTGCCATGTGGGGTTAATAATCAATCCCCTCCAAACAACTGATTCCAGTACAAAAGCAAGAAATCTACCCAAGACCTCCATGAAGAATGAGCCGTTTCCTGATCATGCCCTTTTCAACTACAATCCAAGCGAGTCTCCGGAGGTGACCAGGGATCACGGCGGCCGGTTTTGGGATTAGAACCCAAGATGCTGCGGATGGTCTGAGTCTGACAGCCCAAGAGCGATGGAGGATGCAGAGGTTAATAAATAACAAGCTCAAGTGTTCTTGCTTTCAGCGTGGCCATGATTATTAGCGTCTGGCAGTGCGGCCGTTTGTACTAGATCACGCCGTGTGATGCTACGGTGTCATATTGAATAACAGCAGGGATCAGACAGGGAAGAAATATCCAGACTAACAAATGATTGGGGGGCCACAGAGGCTGAGAACACAGGGGAGCCCCTTTGGCCCCTGTGGAGGAGCACACTGTTCCTCCATCACTCAGAGAGTGTGTGAAGAGCGCTTACATCGTGAGGTGTTCGGTAGGGAAACTTGGCACGTGGTGAAAGCCTTGAAATATCGCAGTACTGGTGAAGGTGTAAGAAATCAATGACTCTTGTGTTTGAACGATGAAACAGCTTGTACACACCTGTGTGTTTGTCTATAAAAGACCCATCACTAAGAGCTGATCTAGAGACCTTGTACCTACAGTATGCAAACACAATGGCTTTTCAAAGTACTAAAAACTACTTTAGATTAATTCAGATGCAAATCACACATCCAGTGTTATACTGAACTAAAAGTTATTTGTTCTTCATTCATTGAAATAAAGCTAAAACGTACATTTTAGATGAAAAGCTAAAGCTTAAAAAAGTAAAACATTTTGGGCCTCATTTATAAAATGTTTGTGTAGAAACCATCTTACGATCATTTCTCAAATCTATGAGAGGCGTACGCACATTTTAGTTTTTTTTGTGCATACGTTCGTTCTCTGAATCACGTACGCGCAAAAAAAAAAAAAAAAGTGCGTACGCCTCTCTTCTAGATGTACAATTTATAAATTGCAAATGGTCTTGAAATTGTGCACATCTCCGCCTTGTCAATGCTGCCTAATTAATGTCATTAACATATAAAAGAACACCAGTCAACGTCCAAATGCTTAACCTGAGAATGGCAAGCAGCAAGAATTGCTTAGATTTCCAAATACCCGCAGTACTCTGACTCTCTGCCACAAGGAAAAGTGTGTATGTCTACTTAGACCCTGATGTGGCGTTAACGCGATTAACCCACAAAGACATTTTTATAAATGTGAATGTTGGCGTGTATTTTAGCGTACACACATGCTAAGATCAAATCTGTGCGTACGCACGTTTTATAAATGAGGCCCTTTATTTCAGCTTAAAGAGTTAGTTCATCCAAAAATGAAAATGTCATTTATTACTCACCTTTATGCCGTTCCACACCCGTAAGACCATCGTTCATCTTCGGAAAACAAATTAAGATATTTTAGTTGAAATCCGATGGCTCAGTGAGGTCTGCATAGGGAGCAATGACATTTCCTCTCTCAAGATCCATTAAATGTACTAAAAACATATTTAAATCAGTTCATGTGAGTTCAGTGGTTCAATATTAATATTATAAAGTGAGAATATTTTTGGTGCGCCATAAAACAAAATAACGACTTATATAGTAATGACTTATATTAAGCTTCGGAGTGTTATGAATCAGCGTATCGAATCATGATTCGCACCAAACCGCCAAACCGCTGAAATCACGTGACTTTGGCGCTCCAAACCGCTGATTCGACACGCTGATTCATAACGCTCCGAAGCGAAGTCGTTATTTTGTTTTTTTTTGGCGCACCAAAAATATTCTCGTCGCTTTATAATATTAATATTGAACCACTGTACTCACATGAACAGATTTAAATATGTTTTTAGTACATTTAATGGATCTTGAGAGAGGAAATGTCATTTCTCCCTATAGGCCTCACTGAGCCATCGGATTTTATCAAAAATATCTTAATTTGTGTTCTGAAGATGAACAATGGTCTTACGGGTGTGGAACGGCATGAGGGTGAGTAATTAATGACATTATTTTCATTTTTGGGTGAACTAACCCTTTAAGTACTAAAACAGAAATAAAATTTAAAGCTAAATAGAAATATATAAATAAAACTTACATAAAAATTTACATATAAATTGAAATATAAAAATAAAAGCTAATTCAAAATATGCATAAATACTGTAATAGTATTTAAATAGTAAAATAGAAGTGTACATGTCCTTGTTTACATGCTTTGAGAATTATTTTTTTATTGATGAAAGCAAGCAATAATGATATATATATATATATATATAAAAAATTAAACAAAATGTATTTAAAAGTAATAGACATAAATTATTGTAATTATTCATAGTCCATATTTTAGTTTCGTCAACTCTGCCAACTGTTTCAGCCAGTCACAGGGAGCAGTATGACATCACAGGCAACAGGTTTTAAATTTCCACACAGACACATTACAATTTCGTAAACATCTGACCACATATATTCGGATTTTAGTTTTTTTACAATAAGAATATTTACACCAAAAAAAAAAAAAAGTCAAATAAATAATTAAAAAATCTGGTATAAATGAAAGTGCCTTTATCCTTTTTCCAATGAATGGATATGTTACATTCTATATAGTTCTCTCTTATATATATATATATATAGTGCTGTCAAAAGATTAATCGCATCCAAAATAAAAGTTTGTTTACATAATATACGTGTGCGTACTGTGTATTTTTTATGCATATATATATATATATAAAACACACATGCATGTATATATTTAACAAATATATATGTATGTGTGTGTGTGTTTATATATGTACATAAAAAATACACAGTACATGCATATTATGTAAAAAACTAACTTTTATTTTGGATGCGATAATCGTTTGACAGCACTAACATATGTATATTATATATATATATATATTCCAAAAAAGATCCACTTTGGTTTGCTTGCAAACACAGCATGTGCACTTTTACAAAACGAAAAGCTTTTGGGATGCAAAAAACATTCACAATAAACCCACTGAAAAACTCCAATCAACACGTACAGTACACAGAAACATTCAGGCTTAGAAAACTATCCTTTCTGCTGTTCAGATCATCTGTGTGTTATTGGTTTTTTTTTTTAAGTTTTTTTGTTTCTAAATGCAAGTCACTGAAATACCGTCCATGTCCTGCTCAGTGGGAATTGTGTTGTCTTTGTAATGGAATTCCCTCCAACAAATCAATGGTCTTTCCATATGATAGATGCGATATGGCAAATGAGAAGTCGGGAGGGAGGCAGAGGGACGAGGCTTGTGTCCTTTCTGATGTAGCCTGTGCTGTGATCTTTTATCGCTCGCAATGTCGAGGTCCCTCAAGAGCGTCCCGCGGACCCGTTCGTGACCTCCCTCGCAAGCGGATGGATGAAGGAGAGGAAATGACAGAGCGGAATGACAGGAGGAGCTCCGAAAAAGCAGCCCGCGTCCTCCTTTTTCTCCACAGCGGCGTCAGTAAACCTCTGCCCTCCGGTACCCCCCGAGGCCCTAAAGCAGCCTGTCACACGCTATCGACTTCTTGTCAAGCAGCCAATCCACAGCAATGAAAACACACACAGACATTCGCCCTTCAAGTTCGGGATTTAGCGAAAGATTTCGGACATTTTTTCCTCTGTAAAACAGGCATGCACGCTCAGCCTTGAGAGTTGAAGATCAAAGTTTGAGTGGGCGCAGAAGGTCGGGCGGACGGGGCGGCTGATGGCTGCAGAGTTGTGCTGTGTGGGGAGATGACAGAGGAAGTTGCTTTCAAATGAGAACGTGCCTCTCTCTCCACTCGGTCAACATTCTGGTGGCCCAGACTGACATCTTTATTAGTGTAGTGGCACTGGCACGGCGTTATGGGAGCAAAGGATGATGCAAGGGTACGTAAACTCCCTAATTCCCACTACGAGGACAACGCTGACACTGCCATGGCTACTATTGGTCAAAGAAGGTTTACAATAAACAATCCCAGCATGCATCATTCATACTGTTAAAAGAACATCAAAACAAAGTAAAGATACCGCAAACCTCACTGTTATGGCTTTTGTTTTTGTTTTTGTTTTTGTTTTTTTTGAGTTGTTTCCATGAGCACTTTAGTTGCAGCCATAAATCGGACCGTAACAGGCTCAGCTGTCGACTCTGATAACTGCTGCTCAACAGCTGCGGATAGCTTTAGATATGGCAGTTACCGTGCCGTGCAAATTGTAGGGTGCAAACTGTAACTTAACCACCATCGTTTTCCCTTCTGTAGAGGCGAGGTGTGTCGGCACAGGTGGGCATATTATCAGCTGATCCTGCTATTTGTGGTTAGAACGGCTCCCTTTGCTGCCGTGGAAGGACACCTTGGCTTTTAGAGCTGTCTGGCTAGTGGCAAGAGCTGACAAATAACCCGGACTGTTTGACTCTAAAAGGGGTCAAGAGCTTTTGCCGCTCTCCTCACCACAAAAATAAACCCAAAAAAGGACGGATGGTAATTAAGAATGGTCCCGTTTTCACTCTGACCGAGCTCTTAACTCTCCACGCCGCAGCTAAAACAGAAAAAGAGTGAGGAAGAAAGACAGAAAGAGGCCGGTTGACGGTCAGTCCTCTGCTTTTCCTTGGCGTTGGGAGAGCGTCCGTACGAGGAGATGAGCTATCCTGGGTTATTTTTCTTTCTTTTGTTTGGGCTGTGACTGGGGTCCACTTTCAGCTCTCTGTACTGCACCTGTTAAAACACACACAAGAACACACACATGGTCAGGTGGGCGGAGTGATGGCTGGGGATGGTGGTGAGGATGAGAAGCTTCTGAGTCAAACTCAGCAGAGGTTCAGTGATGTGGTGCTGGAGAGCAGAGCTGTGCTGTCACACAGAAGGCCACAAGTTAACCATTTACTGCCATTCTACATCTTCACAGCATATGACTGAAAGATATTATTGTTAATAATTTAGACAGATCACATGTTAGTGATGCTCCAACAATTGGCCATTGCACAAGCTCAGTGAGAAAAAAATAAATCCAAAATGGTGGATAAAATCTGTCTGTCATCCATCCATCCATCCACGGATTATCTGTTTTCAACAATGATATGATAACAATGATAATACGTTTCTTGAGCAGCAAATCATCATATTAGAATGATTTCTGAAGGATCATGTGACAGTGAAGACTGGAGTAATGATGCTGAAAATTCAATAAATAACATTTTACAAAGTTATTTTAAATTGTAATATTTTACAATATTACTGTTTTAATGTATTCTGCTCAAATACGTTTTTTTCAATAACCTGCAAATTGCTGCCATGATACCGTTCCATCAAAAATTATTAAACAGACTTTTGAGATTATCGGTCCAGGCCTACTGACATTAATAAATAAAAGTCTTACAGCAGAAGTAGTTCCTGCAAATTAGGGCCCTTTTTGAAAAAATAAAATTTAGATCTGAGTGTTTTATCAAACTACCATCCCATTTCTAAATTACCTTTTTTATTTAAGGCTGTTTTAAATCAATTACAGGCTTTTCTAGTTCAAAACAATATCTTTGAAAAGTTTCAATCTGGATTTAAAGCAAACAGCACAGAGATGGCCCTGCTCAAAGTATTAAATGACATTTTAACTTCAGTCACTTCTGTGATTTTAATTTTACTAGATCTAAGGGCAGCATTTGATACTATTGATCACAATATTCTTATTACTCGTTTAGAAAAGACTGGGTATTCGAGGCACGGCTCTTGAGTGGTTCAGATCATTTCATTCTAATAGGACCTTTTCAGTTAATATCAGTCAATCTTATTCAAAATCTGCTCCATTGAATTGTGATGTTCCCCAGGGTTCAATTCTTGGTCCAATTTTGTTCTTACTGTACATGCTGCCCTTAGGTTCTGTTTTTAAAAGGCATGGAGTTTCTACCTTTATCGAAACAGGACAAGAGGACAATTGACCCTTCACAAAGACCCGCCCCCCTTAGTTACTATTGCTTTGTCCAACAAGCCATGGCGCTGTCACGCCACACAGAGTGAAAAATACATCGCGTAGCAAAAAGGACACTGACAACACGTCGACAGACAAGACAAAGCGGGTTACTTATGATATTAAACAAAGTCCCAGCTTTCAAACTGTGTAAAATTTGTAAGAAATTTGAACAATAAAAACTGTTTTGTGGCTCTTTAATGTGTCGTGACAGATTGCTGTAGCGCCTCAGCTCAAGAGGCTCGTAAACCGATCATCTCTTCCTACTAGTTAATTTATAGCATCAAATAAACATGAATGAACATGAGAAGGAATGTTGTTTCAAATGCGTAAAGACGTCAGTGCACACCATTTTTCAAGTTCAAGTCCACCGAGGTTAATCTTCTAACTCCTGACTGCTTTGTCGGACAAAATGCCGGATTCGGCGTTATGATTGGTTAGAATGCTTGTCAATCAAACTCCCGGCGAAGGGTCAATTACATCTCTACTAAATTGTCTGCAAGAAGTTAAACAATGGATGAACGCAATTTTTTTAATTTAAACGAAAGTAAGACCAAAGTAATTTGGTTCGGAAACTCTTGAGTCTCAAGTCCTCTCTGATTTGGGGAACTTGGCTCCTTTCTGTAAATCGGTAGTTAAGAATCTTGAGGTTCAGTTTGATGTCTCTCTGAAATTTGATAAACAGATCAACTCAGTGGTTAAGTTTTGTTTCTTTCAATTCCGATTACTAGCTAAGGTAAAACCGTTTCTGTCACCTAGCAATCTTGAAGTGTTTACTTTTTTGTGTATTTGCTATCATTGGTGTGTCCAGTAGTGTATTTCATTCAATATTAAAAAAGTATAAAAATTCTTTATTAAAAACTTTGATTAATAATTCATTTACTGCTTGACCCAAAATGTCAAAATGGCAATCTCACATTGCTTGTATTGAATCAGTGAGACTGAAGATGAAGAATATTAACTATTTGAATGACACACAGAGTTGCAACCTACATAGCTGCCCTATCTAGGTAACGAGGAAGATCACTTGGTTTAGCAACAGAGCAGTAATGGGAAATATACCAGCTCAATATTCACAGGGTTGTCACCATGCTAGCATTCACTTTCAGACAAATAAGACAGCAAGACTGTTAATTGACAGACAGATCACTGGTTTTCCCTCAGATCTGGCCCTCAAACTGACTGACGTCATGCTTTAGACTCCCTAAGAAATGTGGTCCATGCACTGCCAACTCAACAGAAACATCAGTCACCACCTACACTGAGGAGTGTGTCCATCACACAGCCATCCATCTTGTAGGTGTGAGATTGGGTTTGCCTGTGCCACATTCAAACACAGTATCAGTAGCTGAATGTGATCCACAAAGGACTATAGTGATGTAGGGAGGATGAAAAATCTTCAATGCACTTTTCTCCTAACCGAGTTTGTCTGCTTTGTAGTTTGCAAGCAGCTTTTCATCGGGACACAAAGGAAAAATGTACTGTAAGCATGGAAAATTGAAAGCATCAAATTAATTGACCAAATAAATCAACAATAAGATTTTTTTTTAAGTGTCTCTTATGCTCACCAAGGCTGTATTTATTTGATCAAAAATACACTCTAAAACCCAAATTTAGGTAAACTATGGACAAACCCAGCCATTGGGTTCAATTTTTAAATTCATTGTTTAGCTCAGTGGTTGGGTTTGTCCACATTTGTCCTAAATTTGGGTTGAAACAACCCAGCATTTTTCAGAGTGTACAGTAAAAACAGTAATATTGTGAAATATTTTATATTTTAAAATGTAATTTAAATTAAAACTGTAGTCAGCATCATCACTCCAGTGTCACATGATCCTTCAGAAATCATTCTAATATGCTGATTTGCTGCTCAAGAAACATTTATTATGATCTACGTTGTAAAGTTGTGCTGCTTAACATTTTTGTGAAAACCATAATACTTTTTTCCCAGAATTTTGATAAAGTTTAAAAGAAGAGCATTTTGTGACATTGTAAACATTTTTACAGTAACTTTTGATTATTTTAATGCATCCTTGCTGAATTAAAGTACTTATTTCTTAAAAAAAAAAATATTACTGACCACAACCTTTTGAATGGTAGGGTATATATTAATTTAGTATTATATATATAAAAAAAACAAATTGCTAGTTACTTGTGAAGGAATTTTTTTTACGCTAGTGCTTCTACAGTTTATGAACTGGGTCAATCATTTTAAACTAAAAATTTAAATCCTCTGTAGTGTACCTTTGTACAAAATAACTCAATGAAAATATACTACTATTATGTACATTTAATCAGAATAAGCACATAACTGAATTAATTCAATTAAAAATTGTAATCAAGGTCAATTCAATTATACTGTAGTCAATTTTAAAATGACAGCCTTAATAAATAATAATTCAGGGTTGTCAATAGGGTCCATAGCTGCAGCTAGAGAATTTCTGGAGGATTTCAGAGCGGCCTGGCATTCGTCGTCTTCAAAGCGCGCTTTAAATTGCAGCCTAACGGGGTCATTATTTTCGTATTCACTTTAAACATATCAGGGTCGCGTCTGACTTCAGAAGCCTCCCTTGAACTGCATGTAAACAAAAGTTTGCGTGTCAAGGTGAGGCGATGAAGATCGACATTAGTGAATCTAATGGAAGAAAAGAAATGAAGGCAAACAACAATAAAGGCTCAATCAAAAGTAGCGCTATAAAGAGCGCGTGGCACGTCAGAGGCTCTATTACACTTAACTGCTGACAGTTATGCCACCCTGTATGGTGCAACAAGCACTGCAGCTTTAATGACAGAGAGCTGTCCCACCCAAGATAACACGGCACACTAGTTAGAGTCAAAGAAGCATGCGGAGAAAGTAAAAAAAGGAACAATACAAAGAAAAGAACTTTAGTAGTTGGAATGAGGGGGGTTAAAGTGACTACGGTGAGATAGCAATTTGGAGCAAGTGCCGAGCACAAAGAGAACATCCGTGGAGACGATGGGTAAAGACCTTACGCTGCTCAAAGGCTGCTCCACCCTCGCTCCTCTCCCCTATGTTGACAGTTGCACTACAAAACACACTTTGAAGTGTGCTCTTGTGGAGGGGGCGCCACATGCGCGAGCGCTTCGTTTAGCGGTGTCAGACGCCGTCCCGGGACCTGCCGCAGCAGAGTATGCGACGTCGCCACGCTGCTAAGCGTGGATCGGGGTTTGAAGCCACATGGGCGACAGGCAAATATAAATAAGTAAATGAAAGCTGAACATTTTTAATGATACTATTCTATGCTGTTTATAGAGAAGGAGAGATACCTCGCCTGCTTCATCTCCAGTGACACCTAACCTTGCATTAGGGGCATTAAATGCTCCTCTAGAAGAAGAAAAAAACGCCCACAGACAAGCTCACATCCATTGTCGAGAAGCAAAAAAAAAATGTTTCGAGGTGAAAAGAGAGGGGAAAGGCACTGAGGAAAGTTTCTCCTAACTTTTTATTTTCCTAAGGTAAGGTGCATGCTAATTGCTTGTTCAAACTCTAAATAGAACCCCCTGGTGCAGCAAAGACAGGCCTTTGATATGCACGACTGAGGAAAGTTTCAGCACCTACACAACCAAGAGGACATGCTCTCTTCTCAGACACAAGAAAAGTTAAACCTTGCTAATGTCATGCTCTACAATTTGAGCCTCAGGAATTCAACATTAGATACAGTATATACACAGAGAACCAATATATGATGTTGGTCCACTGCTTGCTGCCAAACCAGTGCCGACCTGCTAAGGCTTGGACTCTACAAGACCCCTGAAGGTGTGCTGAGGTTTCTGGCACCAATACATTATCAGCAGATCCTTCAAGTCCTGTAGGTTGTGAGGTGGAGTCGCTGTTGGTCAAATTTGTTGGTCCAGCACAACCCACAGATGCTCAATTGGATTGAGATCTTGGGAATTTGGAGGCCTGGGCAAAACCTTGAACTCTTCATTAAGTTCCTTAAACCATTCCTGAACAACGTGTGCAGTGTTGGAGGGTGCATTATCCTGATGAAAGAGGCCACCAGGGAACACCATTGTTTCTGTACCTGGTCTGCAACAATGTTTAGGTAGGTGGCACATGTCAAATTTACACCCACATGAATGGCCGGACCCAGGGTTTCATAGCAGAATGTCACGCTCCATTTACTGGCTTGTCTTCTTCCATTGATCCAAGGTGCAGTGCTGACACTCAGATGCCCGTTGTAGGCACTTTTGGCAGTGGACAGGGGTCATCATAGGCACTCTGATTGGTCTACTCAGGCTACTTAGCCCCATACATTATTATTATATGTGTATGTGTGTCCCACCCAAGACAACACAGCACACTAGTTAGTCAAAGAAGAGTCAATCTGGCCTAGAAAGATTGGCATCTTTGTGCTTGGAGTCGATTGTTTTATTTGTGATAATGCAATGAAACATTCCAAATTGTGCGGACATGGTTTTTGGCCAGGCTGTCATACAAAGAAATTATAAACGCATACAAAAACAAGAGAGAATCAACAAAATATTAGTCAATGTATGCTTTTTCATGTGAGCCTTTTTGTTTTCTATGCATTTTGTTAGCTATAGCTTTTAGTTGTTGTTGTTTTTTTTGCAATTTTTCAGATAAATACCTTAACCAGGTTTAGTGCTTTGTCCTTGCCTCCTATTTAAAAAATATAAAATATTTCCTTATACGTTGATGGTTTATTCGAACTTGTAGGGTCATTAAAAACAAATATCGCCTCCAGACATCACTTTGTGGATGGATGGATGGATGGATGGATGGATGAGCTATAGACTGAAGTGCAAGAAAAAAGAATAATACAATAAATTCTCGCACTGTGTTGCCACTCATTATTAATTAAACAAACAATTCGAAAATATTAGCTTAGAAATAGGGGATGCTTCCTCTGTATTACATACACGCCTGCTGCAAGCAATTTCATAAAGTGTGGGGGACAAAATCAGCCGTGTCTATAAATGATAGCCATGTCCTCCGAAAACAGACAAATTTTTGCTATTGTTTGCCCTCTTTTCTTCTCTTCTCAAGTGTGTGCCCTTCGCAGGTGATGAATTGGCTAAGAGCTGAATCACACGGCTGCGGCTGCATTTTAATCTCAGCATTTGCATAGGCCATAATGGAGCCCTTGGCGTGCTAATTGCTAGCGTCCCAGTTACGCACGCAGTTCCTCCATTGGCTAATGGCACCATAAAGCATGCGACAGGACACGTCTTAGACACCTGGTAGAGAATTTTAAGTTGGTAAAGCCGGTTGGCCTCATTTAAGAGACAAAGTATTGCATTATATCAGACTGTGCTTTATTCAAAGCAGTGAGGCAGGCACACAGCAGGTAAAGATATTCTCGGAGGGGTCTATAGGCGGATACATGAAAAGTACATAGAGTGTGTAAACTGGGAGTGTAATTCAAAGTGAATACGCACCTCACAGCAGGTTTGATATATCACGGGTCTCCCGCAGTGCACTTAAAAGGCCATGGGCTCAGTGCACAGAGGTGGTATGTATTAAGATTTGCAAACACACCTTAGAATAACCACAGCACTTGTGTATATTGTACACAACCTGTCTGCTCTTCACAACACCTTCAACGTGGGCAATTAATAAAGTAATTTAATGAATGTATCCATTTAAAGGGCATTTTCCAAAAAGGAGAAAAGGACAGCAGTGCCTTCCCAAAAAATCTGGAGGAGAAAGTAATCAACAGTCCAAAAATGTATTACAAAAAGTGTGAAACCACTAATTTACTAGAAGTGTCCAACAGCGACACCAGCGGATAAAGTTTCAGAGGGAGGTTTTAAGCTGACTGTTTTGAAGTAGTGAGTGATTGGAGAAATAGAGGTTCATAAAATAAAATAATATAAAATAAAATAAACTGTGATGGACTATCCGTCCGTCAAGGGTGTTTCCCTACTGAGATTCTGGAATACGCTCCAGCATCCCTGTGACTCTACATAGCACAAACGTTTTGGAGAGTGGATGGATGGAAAATAAAATAATTGCAATTAATATAATAAAAAAAAAAAATGGGCAAACAACTGCAAGTAGTACACATAAAAGTAAATAAAACATTATTGTTACTGTATAATGCTGTTATAACTTTTATTTGTAAAGCAAGTAAAAATATTTGAATTTAAGAAATAACCTTCATAAATAGTGTGCTAATATGATGATAAGTATTATAGTATAATATTATATCAGATGTTTATTGTCAAGTTTGGTAAATCGGCCAGTCCACCTTCCATATTTAACTTACGAAGAAAGTGTAAAACTCTCGCAGTTCAAAACACTTACGCCTTCCATATATAACTTAGAAAATAAATAAATAAATAACACAACATCAGTTACGCTTTTTTTGTAAGTTGAATACGGAAGGCGGTCTGGCTACATATTTTACTTTATAACTTGTTAAATATGGATATTTTTCTTACACAAACACATCGCTTCACTTCAGTAGGCCTTTATTAACCCCCCAGAGCCGTGTGGAGTACGTTTATGATGGAGGGATGCACTTTCTTCAGCTTCATACTCATTGGTCCTGTTCACTGCCATTATAAAGCTTGGATGTGTCAGGATATTTATTAATATAACTCAGATTGTGTTCATCAGAAAGAAGAAAGTCATATACACCTAGAATAGCTTGAGGGTGAGTAAATCGTGGGGTAATTTTCATTTTAAAGTGAACTAACCCTTTAATTTACATTGGGAAGCTAGAAAGAGGAATTTGCCTCCTCCTTTCAGTCCACAACATGCCGCTGATCTGTATCCAGCGAAATGCATATGCATATAGACCTTATGTAGCCCCGCCCCTTTTCAGCGCTGCGCTCGTTGCATTCAGTCTTCCGGTTTGTATTTCCACAGCATGAAGTTAAGATCCTACTGATTTATGAATGAACTGGTCGTTTTAAAATCTTCCCAGTCTACTGACATTTGTTATGACATCCACTTCAAACATTACAATGCTCATTATAACTTTCATTAACTCTACAATAAGTAAATCCACTTCACCAGCTAATTACTCTTCGCCAGTGATGCCATAGAAATATACAGGGCTACCGCTACAACAGAAGTTCAAACACAAAATTCTAAAGATGGCTGTGCGCTTGTTTCTCTGCCGCATAAGGTCTATATGAGCAGCACACTCAAAATAAAACAAACAAGGTGAGTAAAGAAATGCACCCACAGAGCTGTGGGAGTTGTAAGTTCCCATTCAAAGACACTCTGTACTCACAGACTGCAGCATAGATGCCCTTTATATAAAAAGTCATTAGAACCTCATCAGTTCATGTTGTTCTGAGGCACCTCCAAATGATCTGTAAAAGAGGCAATGCTGGCCTCTCTCGGCCTTGCAGGGCTTTCATCACGGGACTGTGCGGGAGGCGCGGGTCACGTCAGAACCTCAAAAATAGCCCTCCATTTGTCATTTGTACAGAACATTTGGGCCCCTGGGCATGTGCAGATCACACCCTGATACAGGGACGCTTTGTTTAAGTCTCTGAGGTCCCACAGAAGCGCAGCCTCCACCCCGCCCATTGTCTCTAACCCAGAAAACAGAGGTGAACGGACCTCCACGGGCAGTTGTGCGATGCAGAGCGGAACGTTCCGCGCATCATGCTGATGTTCAAGTACTTTTCTGGACTGTCCTAAATCAAAAGCTGGAACAGGGCACAGAAAGCCCACGGCAGCCTGCTCTTCTGAGCGTGAACCTCACCGAACATCATTAGCCAGGTCTCCTCCGGGCCTCCTACCTGCAGGGACCTTCTGGGCTCCAGGTGTTTGGGGTAAACGCACCTTAGCGACCTAGCCACATCGGGCTAATTTAGAGCAGGCTACCTGCAGCTGCAGGGCCGATGTAAAGCCACGCAGGGGCTGGGGATTACGACTCTATAGAGATCAAAGCCTGCCCGCTGCCCCGGGCTCATCAAAGGCGAGCGTGTCTGTGCTGATGTGGCAAGCGATTGGTCCTGGATCAGAGCCCTGTGTCACCCCCGCCGTCAGCACCGCAGGGTTTATCCCGACACAGAGGAAGCACGATAACAGGCCGGGCTTGTGTTTACGAGCTCAGGTTTTAATTGCAGTTAAACGCCAGCACCTCGCTGCTCGAACAGAACGCTGTTGATTACGAACGGGACAATGGGGCGGGACACATAACTCAGATCTCACGGTTAATGTAGAAGCAGACCGGGAGAGGATTACTGCTTTACACTCATTACGCTCAATAACAAAGCATGACTCAGTACAACACAGCAAGAAGTCTATAAATCTACAGAGAGACACGTGCAGATTGAAAACATCACAAGTCATTTATATTCAACTTAACTAAACGAAATTTATGAAACACATTCCTCATGAAGGCTAACAAGGATAAGAATATAATTGGGTGTTTCTTCACCTATGGATATCACAGGAAGTAAAATCCAAAAGGTAGATTTGTGCACAATTAAAAAAATATTTTGATACAAAATATTATCTGTTTACTTTTTGTTAACAATATGAATATACTGTCCATAAATTGTATTGTATTTTTAATATGTCATTTGTAACAAATTAATAATTTTTCAAATTATGGACGGACGGTCGGTCGGTCGATAGATAAATACATAGATAGATAGATAGATAACAGATGACAGAGACTGACGATAGATAGATAACAGACAGACAGACAGACGATAGATAGATAACAGACGGCAGACAGACTGATGATAGATAGATAGATAGATAGATAGATAGATAGATAGATAGATAGATAGATAGATAGATAGATAGATAGATAGATAGATAGATAGATAGATTAGATAGATAGATAGATAGATAGATAGATAGATAGATAGATAGATAGATAGATAGATAGATAGCAGACAGACGATAGACAGACTAGATAGATAGAGATACACAATTTTAAAAAATCTGTAATGATTATTCACACATCACATCTCATATTGCATCTCAATCTGTCTCCTTGATAATCACATACACTAACTTATGAAAAATAAAAATTGGGGTCAAATTGTTGGTCATGATGCAAATGTCACAACAGCAGAGACAGCAGTTGTTATTTAATTTTAAATGTTAAATTTAAAACAGTAAATACATTTTAATCAAACATTGCTTAGATCACCGTTTTAGATTATCTTAAACTTGGAGAGTAATAATTAATATCCTATGATGAATTTTCATATGTTAAGATTGAAAAAATAAAATATATAGAACATATATAATAGCACAAAAAATGAAGCAGGCATGAAATTAAATTTCCAAGTTTTAGCGTGACCTTCAAAACACAAAAAAGTTGAAATCTGTTAAATCATGGTACATAAAAGTAATCCTAGTTGAAGAATCACCAAATTACAAAGAGTAAAATCAATAAAATATTAATTAGCATTATATATATTTCCACAGAATAAAGTGCCCTTATAGGTATAAAAGTTTAGGTGAAGTTTGTTTAAAAAGTCAACATCTTGCACTCTTTCCATGGTAATGAGTCACAAGGCTGTCTGTGATGACAAGAATAGAATTCCCTGATTCTGCATTTATGCATATTACCACGAGCGGGAAGAATAAATTAAAGGATAGAAAATGGAACGGGGAGCCAGAAAACTATGCACAAATACATTCTCACACAGCAGAACCATCTGACTTCATTGTTATTATTTTATTATGTTTGATAAGACTAGCATCACTATTACTGTTGCTCATTCTTAGAGTTGGGGATTGAAACAAACCAATAGAAACAAAGTTTTAAACTTTAGTGCATAGCTTCTCCTGCACTGTTTGTGCTACAGACATAAATGACCCCTCAAATCATGAGTATTATAGAGAGGTGTGAGACATGACATAATCTGAATACATACAGGTGTTACAAACACAGTTGCAATTTTGGGGTAACCGTCATAAAGTCGGGGTGAATGTTGGAAGGAATAACCTACCACTTGAACGTCTGAGGGCACTCGGGACAGGAAATCCAACAGCTCATTGTTGTCGATGCTGTATGGGTCTCGCAGTTTTTTGGTGAACTTGTTCACCCCTGAAAGTTGAAACAACAGTGATGATCATAGGCCTCACAGAGTGCAGTTCAGAAGGAACTGTGCAGATTCTGAATCCTTGTCTTTTTACTTTACAGTATAAGCTGCTATGGAGCTGACAGAAGCTCTGCTCTCTGACCTTGCAGAGTCTCTGATCTGAACACTGTATGAAAGAGCACATGGGGCATTAGCAACTAGTGAGTTTGCCCTGAGCTCTGCAGTTTACTGTCCTCCCTGCTGTTCTGGTGGTGACTCCCTGGAGCATGAAAACTTAACCTGCCACTAAACCCTGTGACCTCCTGCAATAGTCTATTTGCAATTCTAAAACATGCTTTATGTAACATGCTACTCTGTCTTATGTTATTTCGTCATGACAGATTGTAAGCGTAATGGATGACAGCTCACCCCAGGCCAGAACGATGTATCTGATAGGAATGTAGTACACCACAAGAGTGGCCGCACACAAGGCCACTATGGCCAGCCAGCTGAGGAAAGGCACAGTCCAGTTGAAAGTACTGAGAACAGAGAAAAGGATGAGTGTGATATATGTATACACAGACTTACACCGTGTCTACACCGGACGTGAATGACGCAACGCAACAAAATAAAAAAGAACCCATTATAATCAGTGATTCTGTCTACACTGGATGCGGAACAACATGAAGACTGATGCCCCATTCAATTTCTGATATACTCCATGCACTTGTGCTACTTCCGACAACAGGACAAATGGATTTGGAGCTTTCACTTTGATGTATCCAGTGTAGACACCATCAAGCTGTTGTAGCACGACAATGGTCAAACCTGGTGTAGACACGGCATTACACTTTTTCATGTGAGTGGGGCCTTAGAAAATGTTACTATAATTGCAAATGTAACTTCAAAACAGCAAAGATAAATGTACCATGTCAGTACAATGATAATACAAATTTTTCTTTCTTTTTTTGAGTAACTTGGAGAACCAGGTAAATATCATGGCACAGAAAACTGATAATGATTCAGTGTCATGGTATATATCAATAGAGACAGTAATACCAATACTAGGTTTTAGTAGTAGTAAATTCTGTAAGAGGTCAAAATAAAGGGTTATAGATGCTAATTCGAATTCGAATTGCACTATAATAGCATACACGGAAAGAAAAAAGAAAACATCCTCAATACTTTTGTCTGAGGTCTTCATTGAGATTTATGCTTAAGAAAAGAAAAATAATTGCTAACAATTTTTGAAAGAAGTCTCTTCAGTAAAAACAGTAACATTGTGAAATATTAGTACAATTTAAAAGATCCATTTTCTATTTGAATACATTTTAAAACGTAATTTCTGTATTTTTTTACGACGATAAAGCTGAATTTTCAGCATCATTACTACAGTGTTCAGTCACATGATCCTTCAGAAATCATTCTGATATAAGAAACATTTCTTATTATCAATGTTGAAAACAGCTGTGCTGCTTAATATTTGTGTGTGAAATTGTAATTCTAATGTGTACAAAGTAAAAAAAAATTTTAAAAAAAGCATTTATTTATTATAATGTCTTTACCATCACTTTTAATCAATTCAATCTGTCCTTGCTGAATAAAAGTAAAAACAAAAATCTTACTGACCCCAAACTTTGGTAGTGTACATTCTCTAAAGAAATGATTTGCCTTTTAGGCAAATTTATCTTGGTTAAGTATGTTTACACAAGGTTGGGGGAACAAGACAAAAATACTGATTAGAAATATGATTTTTGCATTGAAAGAAAGTGTATGTGTTTGTGTTTGTTTGAGTAAGATGTGACAGAGGTTGGCACAGTGGTGCCCACGTGTCTGCTCAGGCACTAGCAGTGAGAGCTGAGACTTACTTCTTTATCCTCTCACCATAGGAGGCCACTTCATCCAGAGCATTCTGTACACTGATACACACATCCTGAATGGCATACAGCTTGTTCATGAAACCCTTTCTCTCTGAGTCCTGAAAGAATGAGAGGGAGAGAGAAAGAGAGGCTGGGCAAATGTATTTCCACACAGCTGAAAGAGCATGAGGACCATCAAAGGCTTGGTGAGCTCTTTCTCTCTCCAAGTTCTCCATTCTGCAACAGACATGTTTAAAATTAATCACACTTTGTGTATCAAAAAAGAGAAGAATATTTATTCTAATACTTTCTTCTGAGAGAACTAGCTATGTTGGGTAACCAGGTTTTACAATGGTGACATCATTGTGGCCATCACCACCATCATTACTTTGAGCACTAAAAATCTTTTGATGTTCTTCAACTTCAAAAAAAAAAAAAGAAAAAAACTGGCCACATGAACCTCAAAAGTAGTCATCAGTTCAATGTTTCCAAAGTCAAAAGGCTCTGATTTTAATCTTACAATAAGAACAGTCATGCAACAGTTGGGCTGACACAGAATGTAGTGACTGAGTGTGGACACAGACAGAGACTGTTGTAGTGCATTGATGTGCTGAGACACACAAACACGTACCCTTCCACACGTGCCTTAACCCTTAAAGAGAAAGTTCACACAAAAATAGAAATCCTGTAATTATTTGCTCATCCTCATCCCACTTCAATCCTCTTTTCATTGACAGAGTAGCCTGGACAATTTGAAAAACATCTCCTTTGTGTTTCAGTGAAGAAAGAAAGTCATACAGATTTGGAATGCCGCAAATTATGACAGTATTGTCATTTTTTGGGTGAACTATTCCAAAAAAGTACAAGATTCATCCATTTAATCAAAATTCATCAATTTAACCAAGAGAAAATTGATCTGCACATCCATTTCCTTCTATCGGACAACCTTTTGAAGAGAAAAACTGAAATCCTGGCCTATTAGCAATGGGAAAAATCAGCTACGTCCAGATTCCCAAACTCTGACACAGGCTATGCCCCTCCGGAGGGCCTACACAAATGGACTGGCAGCACTTAAGAAGAACAAAATGTCCTGGTGAAATGGACCCAGTGGGAGGGCACTGCCATCCAGCAGTGAGCATCACTATGCCTTTGCCCTGGGTCTGCTTTATGAGAGCTCCAGGCCTCTGCTCAACCCTGCCCAGGTTTATCTGGAAGCACTTCAGTCGCCATCCTCAGGCCTTTCATGGAGATCAATTGAAATGTCACTGCAGCGGATCATGTCCACAATGAGACGACCAGCTACTGAACCTCTGGATCAAAACCCACTGTGCAAATCAAAGCAGCAAAAGAGGGAGCTGGAGTCCACACATAGAGACGCTAACATAAGACACATCTATCTTTTTTGTGTGTGTTGTATAAAGGAACGTAAGTGGGTCCTACAAATTATTTGCATTTAAATGAATAGTTCATCCAAAAATTAACATCCTATCATCATTTACAGACCCTCATGTTATGTCATGTTGTTTTTAAAATCATCTTTTATGTTCCACAGAAGAAATTCATACAGGTTTGAAATGACGTGAGGGTGAGAAAATGGTGACTTCTTTCATTTTTGGATAGAACAAAGCTTTTAATACAGACCTAAACTTAAAAAAATGTTAGGTTAAAAACAACCCAAGTTGGGTTGAAAATAGACAAACCTTGCTATTGGGTTGTTTTAACCCAGTGGTTGGGTTAAATGTTTGCCCAACCTGCTGGGTAGTTGTCATGTCTAGTTTTGGTTTTGTTCATTTTCAAGTTTTATTATGTTCATGCTACTCGTTTCTTTATGAAGGTAAATCAGTAGCAAAACCCGAGAGGTTGCTGATTTGAATGTGAGAACTTGTCGTATTAATATTTGTATTTGTAAATTGAAATTTACACTGATGTGAAAAGCTGAATGTTTCGATTTGCACACGCAGACAACAATCAAAACCCCCGTGATACGAAGTTATAGTTGCAGATTAATAGTTACAAATGTGTAAAATGGCATTCACATAAACAAAATGACAGACACAAATGTGTGTGACATATTTACTTTTGCACTTTACTTCAGTTTCGCTGTACAGCTTCAAGTCGGCGCTTACAACCTCTCAGATCTGGCAGTACAGCTTCAATTCCTGGCGCTTTGACTTTTACTACTCTTTTTGCTATATTCCTGTTGCAAAACTGACTTGAGCACTTGAAAGCAGATGTGAGAGAGCAGAACGGGGGTGGGGGGTGAAGCCGTTTTATTGGTCGATGCCTGACCAATGAACAACGCCAGTGTTCGTATAGCCTACCATTTTTTTTTTTTTTTACAAAATTTTTAAATTGATTATTAAAATCTATCTGTGTAAACTCATTACATATCAAGAGAGCAAGAGAGAATGAGAATAAATAAAGGTGTGCGTTTGTGTGTTGTAAAGTCAAATGTGTGTATAGGTGCGTTCACGCAGCCTCGTAATTTCTGTAGTTACGAGATGTTAGCTTGTAAAAAGCGTTCACGTCCTCGTAGAGCTCGTAATTACAGCCTGTAAGCTGGGAGTTTTCTGAAAGCTCCCAGATGTACCATGTGGCCGCTGTACCACCTGACCGCTGTAGATTCATAGGCGTTGATAGTGGTGCCATGGAAACGCATAATTCCCAGTCCAAGGAAGTGCACAGCTCCGAATATAACATCACATGTTGTCATCTCAAGATTCCGGTAAATACGAGGTGGCGTGAACGCAGCATAAGTGCGTGCATGGGTGGGCGTGGGGGATATGGGAGAAAAGAAATCTGATTGGATATGACGTTACAGAAGGTTAATGTTTAAAAAACAGGCTCAAAATGAATAAACGCTCAATAAAACAGCTAAATTCTACTGAAACATTTGCAAAAAGGCCTAAAACCATTGGGTAGGGACGGAAAAATTAAGCCTCTTAAATGTTTGAAGCTTTTCTCTAAACGTTTCGGGAAAGATTTTAAAGCATCAAAAGTGTCGAAACAGTGCCATCCTGTGGCAGGTAAAATTTACAGCAGCCATAAACCTGAGATCGTAGCTCTGTTGTTTTATCCATTAAACACAAATAAAAGCCTGACGATGCTAAATGTGTTTATTTCAATAATATAATTCACATCTTTTTGGCAATAAATGAAATGGATCAACAAAAAGAATAATAACTACTAATAATACATAGCCTACTGAGTTGTTTGTAAATTGTGCTGTTATTTTTTTGTAGCCTTTATGACAGAACATATGATGATGTAATATAGGCTACAAGCTTATATATTTAAAATGTTTAGTAAATGGAATATGAAATCTTGAACTTTCATATAGTAGGCTAATGGTCTTGGTTCAAACATTCTAGTGTAGTATTCACGTGACTGGAAACAATGTGAGGCTTCGGCTGCGTCCGAAATCGCATACTACACGAGTAGGTACTACATTTGAATTTGAACATACGTAGTATGCGATTTCGGACGCAGCCTTCGTTTTCCGTTAATCACATGTTTCTCTGAAAACAATACGCACATTTTGGGACAAAGCTGCTCAGAGACCATGTAAAAAAAAAAAAAAAAAAAAAGTTACAAAAAAAAAGTTTACAATTTTTTTTTTTTTAAGTTTTAAAAAAGGAGGGGGGTGGGGTGCTAGTTCTGAGCCCTGAGATAAAATCCCTGTTTTCATTAAAATATCATTAGTTTTAACAGAGTTTTATATTATAGTAAAAGAGTAGTAAAGTCGTTTATTGGTTGGTGTCAGCCAATGAAATGGGACATTTTTGTACGCAATGACGTGACTACATAGAGCAGATCGCGCCGTTTTGGTGGTCCATGTAGCAGCCACCCAATTAAATGACTTTACTACTTTTTTACTGTAATATAAAAAACCGTTAAAACTAATGATATTTTAATGAAAATATTGTCTCATACATATGGAAATATTTATTACAGCATGCCAAGTCGCACTGGATGGCGTTGTTCATTGGTCAGGCATCGACCAATAAAACAGCTTCACTCCCCAAACCTGTCTGTCATTTTGTTTATGTGAATGCCATTTTATACATTTGTAACTATTAATCTGCAACTATAACATCGTATCACGGGTGTTTTGATTGTTGTCTGCGTGTGCAAATCGAAACATTCAGCTTTTCACATCAGGGCTGTGAGTGTAAATTTCAATTTACAAATACAAATATCAATACGACAAGTTCTCACATTCAAATCAGCAACCTCTCGGGTTTTGCTACTTATTTACTTTCATATTTCTTTGCCATGTGCTCCCATGTCATGCCTCCTTTGTTGTCATTGGTTTATTGGTTGATTGTGCGCAGTTGTGTCTTGTCTTGTCATTAGTCCTTGTGTATTTAAACCTTCATGTTTGCCATGTGTCCTTGTCAAGTATTGTCCATGTACCACTGCTAGTAAGCTCATGTTTCTTGTTTTTGTACCAAGCCATGTTTGCCACGCCACGCCACGCCAAGCCTTTGTTTTGTTACTTTGTTGAATCTATGTTGGATTTGGAATAAATCTGTACATGAAGAGTTCAGATGCAAAAGCCTCTAAGTGCCGTCTGAAATTTTCTTCTAAAATGAGCATTTTTATCAAGCTCGTATGTTTATGTTCAGTTAATTCACTTTAATGGCAATGCAAATGACCTATTAATTGACACTAAAGTGAAATTACTGAACTTAAACATAATGAGCTTGATAAAAATGCTCATTTTAGAAGAAAATTTCAGACGGCACTTAGAGGCTTTTGCGTCTGAACTCTTCACATGGGTTCTTAAAGACTTGCCTTCAGTGGACTTGTAGTTTTATTTAACCAAACTATTGTTTAAAAAGTTACAGTATTGCTTGCTTAAAATGAACCCAAAATATGTTGTAAAGACTTGCCTTCAGTGGACTTGTAGTTTTATTTAACCAAACTATTGTTTAAAAAGTTACAGTATTGCTTGCTTAAAATGAACCCAAAATATGTTGGAAATTAACATTTATTATTAAGCCTGTTTTGATAAATGTTCACCTTTTGATTAGTATAATTGTTGCATCTAGAAATTGTGTCTGATTTTTAATTTCTAAACTTAATTTTTAAACAATAGCTGGGTTAAATAAAACCGCCCAGCATGTTGGGCAAACATTTAACCCAACCGCTGGGTTAAAACAACCCAATCGCCGGGTCTGTCCATTTTCAACCCAACTTGTTTTTTGTTTTTTTTTTAACCCAGCATTTTTTTGAGTGTACACTCTTAGAAAAAAAGGTTCTTTGGGGTTCTATATAGAACCCTAGGGTTCTGTAACCAACTTTATAGAACCCTTTCTGCCAAAAAGGTTCTATATAAGGAGAAAGAACCCTTTTGGCACAAAGGGTTCTTTGGGCTAAATGTGCTACATTATTAGTGCTTTATTTAAATGATTACACTATTGAACATTATATTTGTGTTTTTACTTCAATTTTACTTAGGCACACCTTTCATTCTGAAGAAAACAAACTTATATACATTTTCAAGTTAATAGGTTTATTAGAAAAAATAATTGCTGCATTATCCTGTAATGAAAAAAAAATCTAAATTAAATATAGCCTACGTTGTTTCTGGATCTAGGCGCTAGGGGCAGAATTCTGCCATCTGCTGGTTAAAGAAAATCCTGTAGGAATTACTTAGATTCTGAAAGTCAGTTCTTATAACTCAACCCTCCAAACAGATGCATTAAATGATCTTCGACATAAACAGCAA
>RJVU01053075.1:393654-417939 GCA_003731715.1 Anabarilius grahami
TTAAAAAGTTTTAATCAAGCGATATCACAAGCTCTACTGAATATCAGCACTGCTGCAGGCTGCATTTACATTTCATGCTTGTTAGTGTTTCGGTTTTTAACTGCAGTTCTATAAAAAAAAGTTGTTTAAGGGTTAAAAAAGATATAAGTGTGTCCACGATAAACAAAAAGGAAAGTCTTTTAAAAAATATTTGTATTTGTGTTTGTTTCATATGGTTTTGAAAAAACGTTATACCATTTTCAATAAAAGTTTCAATTTAATGAATCAAAATGTTGTGGTTTTACCATCATATATATATATATATATATAATTGTATTTTTTTTCAAATGTATGAATTGATTTTTATTTATAAAAAAATAAAAATAAAAGACAAAAATTTACCCAAATAATGATTAGCATTAGGCTAGTTACTTTTTTTCCCCCACAGTGGAAAAAAGCAAAGTTATATCCAATATTTAAATTCCATATAAAACCGGTAAAGCCTGTAACTTAAGTCTCACCACTAACAAGATGACTTAGATCATTTTAAAAATTAACAAGTGCTTTAACAAAACATGCCGTTACATTTTATTTTAAGGTGTCCGTGTTACAGTGTAAATATATATTTAAGTACTGAGTAATAACAATTAAACTCATGTACTTACTGTAGGGTTAGGTTTAGGGTTTAGTTTAGCGTTAGTTGCATGTAATTATGCATAATTTACTACAGTAACTACATGTGTAACAAGGACACTAAAATAAAGTGTTATCCTTTATTTTAAGGTGATGTTGTTACAGTCTAATTACACAGATAAGTAAGTACTGTGTAATATTAATTAACTACATGTACTTACTACATAGTAAGCTTAGGACTGGGGTTTGGTTTAGGATTAGTTATTTGTAATTATGCAGAATTTACTGTTATTACTACAGTAGGTACATGTAACATGTGTAACTATGCACCTTAAAATAAAGTGTTACCAAAGATTTTGTTTGTTTGTCTAAACTGATGGCTGAGCTTAAATGCCACAGACACTTTCAATAAACTCTAAACAATCTAAACACTGGGCCGTGTCAAAATAGCTGTTTCCATCCACTTATTTTTTATGCACATTTTGGGATATTGCATAAAAAACTGATAGATGGAAACGCCACGACGCACATAAATTGTAAAAATGCGCATGGAAACGTATGCACTCGTTTGAGTCTGATACATTTTTATGCGATAAAACTACGATAAACTGCGATAACACATTTACCGAATAAATTCCTCAATGCGCATCAAGAAAATTGTGATTTTGCGCGATGGGACGGCATAACTGGACTAACCAGAAGATCGATCTTTTTGCATAGCATCTCAAATGCTGTTTTAGTTCTTCTGAAATGCCTGGGCAAAGTCTATCATTAAAGTGGTTCGGTATAATTACCTTCCAGAACTGTCTTACACAACTGTGTTCCCAAAAAGTAGGGATCTGCCTCCGAATGCAAGATAACATGACAGAGTTTATTGCGTTTCATCTGTGCACTCTGAGGCGCAAGTAATTTATTATATACGAAAATGATTATATACAGTGGCTTTTCCTACTTTTCTTAGTGATATTTTGCACCGGTTTATCAAGAAGGGTTTCAGGGTATCAGGTTTGTTCTCTTCGACTCACTGGAGGGAAACACTGCTTTATTCGCAAATGTTTTATGCGATATTCAAATTTTGCACATAAGTTAGATAAAAAGTGTCATTTTTAATGTGAAAACCAATTACCTGAATAATCAAATAACAACCCAATTACACTAGAGGGTTAAATAAGCTTTGTGACATCAGTGGTTGGCAAATAAATGAACAAACACTTCCATCTTGAAAGCACAATGCCGACCAGTGTTATCATTAAACCGTGTGTACTGTAAGACTGAGTGCAGCTGTCTGGGACCCCCTGGCGCATCCCCATTACCAAACTCCTTAGGGCTGCTAGTGCTACAGGCAAGCAGAGGCAAGTCCATTCCAGCCAGTCCTCAACATCAGGCTATTCACACCTCACCGTCCCATCAGGAGTCTCCAACTCCTTCGCAATGGGCAACCAGCATAGCGGGAGACTGATGAGGTTGGCACAGACCAGGACAGACACTTCGTAGAGGGCATATCTTGTTTGTTAACGACAGCAGGAGGGGGAACGATGTCCCAGGGGCGCCAAACTTCATTTACACCAAAGCCAGAGCCCCAACGCAAGAGGACGGACCCCCAGCCGGGCCTAATCCACACCCACACCCTTCTCTCGGCATGTTCGGGGGGAGAGAAAACAAGATTCTTTGATCTAACGCAGCACTAAAGGTGAGGGGAACAAAGGAGGCAGATAAGATAGAGATCAAGATGAAAATGAAATCATTTCACCCGGGCTGGGCTGCTCCCTGGATACGCGTATTATTTGTTTGTCTTCTCTCATTTCGAGCCAAAGGAGCGCTGACCCAGACGGGCAGAAGTAGGGAGCGATATCACCAAGGAAAAGAGTTCCACACCTCTGATGGCAAATAAAGCCAAGACAAGTCCCCTCAGACAGACGTGAGCCCACCTCTTATCAGCGAAAACATGAAACGAAAAACAACTTCTTTAAATAGATGAGTGCATTAATTTTCCAAAAGTAGTTCATTAGCACTTTATTCATAATGAATGGGACGGGGGAAGAGACGTACAGGGAAAGGCTTGTCAATGAAATTGTTCCTCATCTTCGTGTCTGAGCACTTTGGGAGGTTAATTAAAATTGCAGTTTAATTAGATTTGAGGTGTGTGTCAGACTAAACGGAATCTCTCCTGACTGCCTGCTTGATCCCAATAACTGCTATCCCAAATACTGGATGCCAAAAGATATCCCACATCAAAAGGAAAACCATTCACATTACTGTTTTTTAAGGAGTAAATATAAACAAAAATCTTTTGACACAACCTCAAATACAACATCAAGAAAACAAGTCATTTACTCTTTTAGTAGTATTCTGAGAGTTTGTATATATAATGTTTGGGAATTTTCTCTTTGATTCTCTTAAAAAAATTATCTAGTTCAATTCAACATAATTTATATATAGATCTGTGCCTTATTTATAGGAGAGCAACAGCAAAGTATTCACATAAAAAAAGGGATGAATGGAACAGGAACAAAGAAATGGTGCAAACCAGGTTGAACATGTCCCGATCAGAGGGCTGCATGGGTGTTTACCGCTGCATCACGGATAATTTAACAAAACACCTGTAATATAGCATTAAAACAAAACACACAAACACACACATGCACACACACACACGCACACAGTATGTTTCAAACATTTGGGAATGTGACAGAAGTTCAGAGGCACTATCCTCGCCTCTCAAATCCCCAGGTTCTACCCTCCCTCAAACCCCTAGTGACACTCCAAAAATAGGTGAGATGCTGAATGCCATGCAACAGTATGTGACCATGGAGACAGCAAAAAAACTATTGAGCTACTCTCTGGAGATCCAAATGCCTTTACTGTGACGTTCCCTCTGGAGACAGTATTCTGGGCCAAGGTCTCACAACAGTCTTCGTGACTCTTCAGCAGGTACTGAACAACATTCTGATCAGATTCAGAATAGTGCATTTTTAAGTGTTTGAGTGCAAAAAAGACAGGTTTCAATCCCCTTATAAATCAAATTTAAATTCTTTACTGTCTAGGCAGGGGTGTCCAATCCTACTCCTGGAGGACCACCTTCCTGCAAAGCTCAACTCAATTCCCAATTAAACACACCTGAACCAGCTAATCAAGGTCTTCAGGATTTCTAGAAACTTCCAGCTAGATGTAATTGAGCAGGTTGGAGCTGAACTCACCAGGACATTGAACCTCCAGGAACAGGATTGGACACCCCTGGTATATGGCCTATTTGCATGCTTTACAAACTATGACAGCAAGTGAAAAGTGCAAGAGAGTGATTCTACCAAAATGCAATCAATCAATCAAACAAGAGTCTACCCCTGCTAAAAAAAGGGTCAGTCCAGGCTTATTAGCTAAACTAGCAAGATTTGGTCAACCAGCTTCTGGAAGTTCATGATGATCTAAACTTTTTTTGTTTGTTATCATGACACAATCATATCATGACACAAATTTGTATAATGACATGGGTATGACATAGGTATTACAAGGAGAGGGTGACTTACGAGGACATTACCCCATATCCCCATTTTTCAAAAGGCTTATAAATCATACAGAATGAGTTTTTTTGAGAAAGTACAAATGTGCAGTTTTCTGTGATGGTTAGGTTTAGGGGTAGGGGTAGTGTATTTTGTACAGTATAAAAACCATTACGCCTATGGAATGTCCCCACAATCCACAAAAACAAACGTGTTGGGGGGGGGGGTTCATCAGACACTACACAATATAAGCTTGATTCAGTTTACTGTGAATTGTAGCTAATCAATCTATGTGGAGATCACACTAAATGCTGTCTTTCATTATAGCAAATAAAGAGATATTCTGCACTCTTAACTCATAATGAATATAAATGTCTGACCTTTACTTCGACCATTGCATCATTATTAGCTCTCTCAAAACAGAGGGAGCTTACACGTCATGGCTAAAACCTTCCTTTTGTGTCTGATTTAAGAAGCACAAAAAACTGTAATATAACTGCTTCCACACTAGCACCCCATTGCCCTGCGCTCCAGACACATCCCTGTGAAATGACGTGCAGATGAATAACGCCGTAAACAGGGAGAATAAGCTTTATTTTACGTCCGACCTCTGCTTCCCACCGCTCCCTGCTAAAAACAACAGCATTAGGCTCTAATGGATCCGCTGGAGAGCCGGGTTCACCTTCGCCATTACTCCCCAGGCCTCCGCACCCAGCGGGCAAGGCACTCCATCAGCCCCAAGGTCAACCTGATAGTTGCCCCTGTTCTCCAGCCTCTCTGATGATGCCCCTCACCCCTGGAGCGACCCCCCTCCTCACCTCAGATCACTTGTGTTCCCCCTGCTCTCCTTGCCCTGTCCTCTCTGGGTCCCTGGATGCCACCTGATGATGAATGGAGCACAATTAGCTCCATCCACCACTGCACTGGATTTGCCCTGCTCTCTCCATCTCACAGAAATGAGGCCGTCAAACTGGGGAAACATCATCAAGCTGGGCACCAACAGGCAAACCAATATAGCTACTACAGTGTAAAAAAAATATATTTTCATGTTTTGTTATCATAACATTTTTTTCTTTTGTCAAATCAACTTCAATAATTGATGTGGTTCAGATAACATAATATTTTGAGTTTCTGTTAATAAAACCAATCACCTTCATTGTATTAACTCAAATTTTTAATTTCATTGCTTATTTTTTGAAGTTAAACCAACAATTCTTTTTTATAGCGTATGAATGTGCAAAACAACACATTTTCAAAGTTGACTAGTCAGTAGGTGGTCAACAACAAACATTCCATATAATTAGGCCCGTTATGAGGTCACGTTTTTTAGGGTCAAAATATTTACAAAAACAGAAACATTGTAAATATGTTCTATATTTATAATATTTTCTTTGTCAGAAATAATGGTAACACTTTAAAATAAGGTTTCATTAGTTAACATTAGTTAACTATTTTAATTAACATGAACTAAGAATTAACAATACTTCTACAGCATTTATTAAACTTAGTTAATGTTAATTTCACCATTTTCTAATACATTATGGAAATCAAATGTTGTATTTGTTAACATTAGTTAATGCACTGTGAACTAACATGCACAAGCAATGAACAGCTGGAATTTTATTAACTAACATTAACAAAGATAAATGAATATTGTAACAAATGCATTGCTCATGGTTAGTTCATGTTACTTAATACATTAAGTAATGTTAACAAATGAGACCTTATTGTAAAGTGTTACCATAGTTTAAAATCTAAATAACCTAGTTGTCCTTACTAATTGACTAGTCGGTCGTTGGACTAGACCAGGAGCAAGTTCGGTCCTAGAGAGCCGCTGTCCTGCTGAGTTTAGCTCCAACCTTAATCAAACACACCTGAACAAGCTAATCAAGCTCTTCAGGATTACTAAGGCTATAGGAAGCTGAAGGATTTTTTTCAGGGTTGGAGCTAAACTCTGCAGGACAGCGGCTCTCTAGGACCGAACTTGCCTACCCCTGGACTAGACAACCATTGTAACCCATCCCATACCCTAGTGAAAAATAAATATACCAAAATGTTTTTAAAAAGCATTTATTTTTACGTAAGTATAAAATATACACTAAAGTATATTTAATTGTACTAAAATGGAACTATTGCAAGTATACTTTAGGTACACTTTAAATATCTTGTATTTAAAGAATGATATTATACAGTGACCATAATATCCTTAATCCTAATAGTGATATTAAAACACATTTTAGGCTTAATAATAAGAAATGTGCATTGTGCAATACTCCAAATAAACATTAATTATAATATTTATATCAGTAAGTCGCAAGTGATATGTCAGTAAATATGTTAATGGATTTGAAGTATACTTATGAAATAAATGTATTTAACATACATTTTGGTATAGTTTTTTTTCTGCTGGGTAGAAAGTACCGTGGCATTTAACTATTTACATCTTTAAAGCTGCAGTCCGTATGTTTTACCTCTTTGTTGCCATCTCTGTTTGAAACCTGCAATTGCAGTTCTTTGCAGAATTATCTTTACGTGGGTTGTGTATCGGCACGGCTCCTCAGCGGGGATGAATCTAATGTTTGCTGTCAGTCACCACATCAGTGTGATACTGCACTTCAGAATCACAGATTCTACCTCTTGAAAGTATGACCAAAATAAGAATTTTCACTGGAAAATGTAATCTGAACAAGTAAATAACATGTCTGCCAGTTTTGTTCTGACCAACTGAGAAAAAAAGCATAACAATAAATCACCACTGTTTATGCTGATTAAATCTAATGATCGCTAATGTCAAACCGTGCAAATTATTATTATTGTTATACTTTGTTCTCAAATTGTTAATGTTAACAACATCAGCATTGCGTGACTATATGTATTTAGTGTGTATTAGCACTACCTGTAGATTTCAATTTCTGTAGCCACTCCGCAGTTCGAAGTCTTTTGCTTTTGACTATGGGTGAATCTCCAGTTGTCACAGATGACTGTCATTTGGACCTTTCTGGATTACAATCCGCCATCAAAATGATAAATTTAATTATTCCAGCTGCTGTGAGAAAAGGCTATAAATGATCCACTACCAGCAGCATCCTCCACATGCCATATAGCCAACTAGCTGGGACTCCTTCTTTCTGTTTACAGATGTGACGTAATGACGCAAAGACGAACGGCTGCATGCTCGAATTTCCTGCGGAAACCCACCAGTACCAATTCTATTATAAAACATTATTACAAGCTTTCCATTGTGAATCGGGCTAAGGTAAGGAGAAGTTCTGAACACTGGCTGGTTATGTACTTGCTCAAAAATTTATTTTGTATAATGTTTAACCAAAAAAAGTAATGGACTGCAGCTTTAATTTATTGTCCCATTACACTAGACAATACAAAATGACACCTAGTCTGTGTGCTGAGATGCCATCCATAGTAAGTGTAGACGTTCTCAATTTCAAAAGTTTCCTTGAGCGATGCGCTTCTCAAAAGGATATAAATGGCAATGGCATTCCTCCACTTCGGAGACAAACATCAATACACCCTCATAATTCATTTATAAACCCTCTTCTTGGAAGCTGCTTTCCTTGTCTTTACAGCACAGGTTCAGTGTTCCTTTATCGTGAGCTGAGCTGAAAATGAGTTTCTCATGAGATGACGTCATTGGGTCAGCCAATGGCTGTTGCTCTGGCTATTTTGAAAAAGGTTAGTGATAGCACAAATATGTATGCCCCAATGCACCCTGAATGCTTAGGTTAGTAAAGCACACTAAACCAGAAGGAGAAAACCCAACCCCAAAAGCCATTACTTTCTACCAAGCATGTTGCCGTATTAAGGTGACCTACTGTAGCATTAGCACCCACCGAACAACCCATTTTATGAAGTGCAGGAAGTTTCCAGCTATTCCAGAGTCCATCAAAAAACTACTGGTCACCAGGCTGGTTCTTCAAGATAAGGAAGGAAGAGTGACAACTGAGAACAAAGTGAAAGGTGAAAGGGAGCGACACACAACCCTGCTTGGCGTGACAGACGATGAGCCATAGAAGTGAGACACGGGGACATACGGACCGCACTTACCACCATCACGCGAATCCACTCAAAGTGCCAAGAAGCCAAAATATCCGCAAGGATATGGCTTTCCGGCAGCCGGCCATCCTGGGAGGGGACTGAACCCGGCACCTTGTGGACCAGAATAAATTGAGATCTTTTTAAAGCAGGGTTACAAAAGGAAAAGAGTTAGACAAAAAAAAACAAAAAAAAAAACATTGATGGCTACTAAGATGGCTCAGGACCCTTGAGAGAGAGAAAAAATTCACCTGATACAAAGGCAAAATAGAGAAATCAAACAATGAAGCTATTTTACACAACAAGACAATGCCCTGAGTGTGTGTGTAGGATTTTTTTCTAATCTCTCTTTATTAGCCAAACATGATTAAAATGCAGTTCCTAGGAGCATCTCTCCCCTAAATAAAAAGGAAAGGGAAAAAAGCCAAGAAAAAAAAAGTCAAAAGCATCTTTTACAGCATGAATCTTTTCATCTTTTAGAGGCGCTGAGAAGAAAAGGAGCCAGAGAAGCACAAACATTCTCTCTTTCTCTCTGTATTCTCCTTAGCACTGAAGAAAGCCATGTTACCTGAGGATACGCATCGCGTATCACAAGCTCAATAGCCCCAGAACAAGTTTTCAGTCACAGTTTTTCAAAGTAATAAAAATAATCCCTAGCACACTCTTTAGTCCAATTACATACTGCCATACAGCTATCACCCAGATCAACCCCCTGCCTCTGCTCGGCTGGGTTTAACCTTCCGTGTGTTATCTACAGATAAGGCTCGCTTGTGATGCTAGATTCTAGCGGACATAAATGTGCATGAATCAGGATCAGATTGTCAGTGTTTCACAGTGCAGAGAGGTTAGCTTATGTTTCTCCCTGCTAAAGTGGCTGTGTTGTGGTGGCGAGAGTGGGTAAGAGTAGGCTAAACACTAAAAACAAGGTCAGGTCCAGAGAGAGAGAAATAAAACAAACAGAAGAAAACTTTTGCTTTCTTCCTTTAACACATATGATTGTTATTCTTTTGCTCACAAGGGTCCCATTAAATATGTATATTTAAAGGCACTGTATACAGTAATACAGTAGATCTGCATTCCTTTATACTATTATATAATTATTATTTAGTTCATTCATTTGGCAATATATATTATATAATAGCTATATAGATTGCCCGTTTGATATACCACAAATTAATTATATCTCGTGTTTAACCACTATCTACATAAGAGCCAGTGGAAAATTCCCAAAGGACTGGCCGAGATAAAGCGGTTCTCTGCGAAAATATGTTCTCCGAAAGCGTCTAAACCAGTAGTTCCCAACCACATTCCTAGAGGCCCACCATCACTGCACATTTTGCATGTCTCCTTTACCTGACACACCCATTTTAGATCTTTGAGTCACTACTAATGAGCTGATAACCTTAATCGGGTGTGTTTGATTGAGGAGACATGCAAAATGTGCAGTGTTGGTGTAATGATGGGTCGGTAGAGAGTGGATCCATTTGCAGCTTTTATTAAAAGTACAATAATACAGCAGGGCAAAGACAATACCGTGGTCAGGGACAGGCTGGGGGTCAGGGCTGGCAGCAGATAACAGAGTCGGGTCACAGGCAGTGGTCGAGGCGGGCGGCAAGCAAACAGGGTCAGAGTCCAGGCAGAGATCGGGGCAGGCAGCAACGGATCAGGCAGAGATAAACAGTCCAGGCAATAACAGAGAATCAGTCCACAGAATAAACGCTCAGAATTGATCACCTTGGCAAATCAAGACTTCGCGAAGCATGTGTGCAGTGGAGTGTCTTAAATNAAATTATTATTATTATTTTTTTAATTTATAAAAAATAATATTTATAGTATTTTACAGTATTTATAATAATGAATACTTTTATTCAGTTGGTTATTGGACTAAGAATTATTAGAATGATTTCTAAATGATCATATGGCACTGAATGAATGCTTTGATGTCACAGGAATACATTTTAAAAAAATATAAAGTATATTAAAATAGAAAACAGTTGTTTTTAATTGCAATAATATAACAATTTTGCTGTTTTTACCATATTTTCGATTTAAAAATGCGGCCTTGGTGAGCATAAGAGAATTTAAAGTGACCAAAAATATTACCATCCCCAAACTTTTGAACATTAACATACATATACTCGTCAACCTTTGACACACTTATAGCTAGCAACCTGAATAATAATCGCATAACACCCTGTTAACGGCACAAATATTTAAGATAACTCCATTGTCTTTCCACAGTTTGACTGGGGGCATACTTGCAGTATATATTTCTGGCCTAAAAGCTAAATTTAGAAATTAATTCACAAAACAGAGACCTTTATGGAAACCGACAAGCTTTTGACAACAAACAATATCCTGTTTTTTCTCTCTTCCTCTGTCACTGTTTTGCTTCACATTCATATTGAATGCTTGTTTATTTATAAGACATACAACATACGGTTAAATGCCATCTTTAATATCCAGTCAAGCAAGCAGCACATTCGCGCACACTTCCTAACAGCTGTTGGGCATGTAAGGAGGCGTGCGTGAGTTGTGGTAAGCCTGTGAGCATGACATGATTGCAGTGTGTATCTTATCTGGGGCGGCTCCTCCTCAGGCTGTGTGTGTATGTGTAGGTCCATTACTCCAGTGCCCAGCCATGCGTACACTCCTAATCTCAGCACTCTTTCACCCTCTCTCTTTCGCTCCCTGGAGACACTGGTGCTATCATCGTGGCTGCTTCTCAGACGGAGCACTAGCGCTGATTATCCCTCCGTACTATCCGGACACATGTCCGCACAACACAGATGACATCCCTGAAATAGCCAAAATTTGTGCCCAAAAAAAAAAAAAACTTGTTCGAATAGCGAAAAGAAAATGAATGGGATGCTGTAGTGCATGTTACCGAAAAATACAAATAAAAAAATGGTAACACTTTAGTATAGGGAACACAAATTAACTACAACTTTTCCCTCAATAAACTCCTAATTTACTGCTTATTAATAGTTAGTAAGGTAGTTGTTATGTTTAGGTATTGGGTAGGATTAAGAATGTAGAATAAGGTCAGGCAGAATAAGGCATTAATATGTGCTTAATAAGTACTAATAAACAGCCAATATTCTAGTAATATGCTTGCTAATAAGCAACTAGTTAAAATACCCTAAAATAAAGTGTTACCAAAAAAATGAATAAAACTGTTATTTACCACTTTCGTCATTATTTTCTTCTGTTGAACACACAATGAGATATTTAGCAAAAATGTCCAGGCAGCACTTTTCCATGCAGTTAAAATGAATGGGAAATTCAGTCTTCAAAAAGAGACAAAACAGCACCATAAAAGTGGTCCGTCCATTTTGCACTATATCCCAAGACTTCTAAATAGGTTTGCTGAAGGATCAAAATGACACTTGCTGTTCACCAGGGGCATAGCCAGAACTTTTTTCAGGGGTGGCCAGGTAAGACCTACTGATTTAATTGGGGTGGCAAGAACAAGAAAGAAAGAAAAAATCTCTGCGTCAAATCTAGAGAAAAACAAGCATCTAACTGTGACTGTGTGGAGTCTGAGTTGAATACCTTCACACATAAATAGATTTCATTTAACTGCACCTCAACAAACACTGGTTAAACTGGTCTCACTGCAATAATAGTGCTGCAATCCTACAGATAACACTTCCTCAAGCCACTTTCCCAAGATTGTCTGCTGCTCAGTTCTGCTCATTACCATGTGTGCTTAAAGGTATAAGTGAACATTGTTTGTCAAGAAGAAACATTCACATTAACCATAACAAACTGTCACAAAAAAGTAGGGGAATCTCGTTTGTCTGCTCCACTAGCATCTCGAGTCTTTTGCAGCGTCTCGCACATGACACAGCATTCTAAAAACGTAGTGCTCCAGTTAAAATAAGTTAAACTTTTTTAAAAAAGTCTATAAACTTTGCTTTTTTTTCTTCATTCCACTGCCCTCTTAAATGCAAAAATCGAGTTCTGTGTGAAAGTCCAATCCACTGAGCTACTTTTTTTTCATTGTTTTTTGTTGCTTAATGGACGTGTTTGACCGTCGTGCTCATGTCTCGCTCTGCTGTGTTTTGTTTATGCTCGTAAAGCTGCTTCACTAAGTGTGTTCTTGCAGTGTTGCCATGTCCACTTATTATGGGCAACTTTGGGCTTGTTATTTTTACCATATTAAGAGGTGAACTGCAAGTTCAGCTGGAGTGTATACATGGCTTTTGTGCCAGTGTCATAGTTCTTTGAACAGAGAAATGTCAGCTGTTAATGTGGTGAAAATGTTTGTGCGACAGTGGTGGCCAGAGTGGTGCCCAAGCTTCAATCAGAGGTGGCACTGGCCTGAAAATCCTGAAAATCTCCATAACTGATTCCTGAACCTAGTAGATTATAGTCAGATTTGTGAATGAATCATTCTGCTGAGTCAAATCTTTTCAAATAATTGGTTGATCCGGTTTACAAAATTGCTGTGAATGATTCATTCACAAAACTGGCTGATTTGGTTCTTGAGTTCAACTAGCTGATTTACAGTTTACAGATTATCAGTGATTAACGACTTAATTTTTGTTTTGTTTTTCATACAAAACAATTTGCTTATTGTTCCAGAACAGCAAATAAGACATACAGAGACACTTTTATGACACTCATGTGTGTCTTTTCTTTTTTTTTTTTGAGCTTGTTAAGTCTCATTTCATTGTTATCGCATTGAAAAGAGCGACCAGCACACTGTTCAAATGTTCTTCATTTATGTTTCACAGAAGAAAGAATGTCCTATGGGTTTAATAATGACATGAGGGTGAGTAAATTATGACAGAAATATGATTTTTTAGGCTGAAAACAACATCATATTTGAAAAGGCCTGGCCTAAACATCTGGGATATATTGCACACACTTGCAACATATGCTTCAGGTTCAATTAAAATGAGGCCTTGGCACATTTATCAATTTTTTTCCCCTTTCCTTCATCCAGGGAAAGTGGTCCTACCCTGATGTGACCTCAGAATTTTACTGTTTGAACAAACAGAGGAGGCAATTAAATTCAATATAATTCCATCTTATTTATTGTGCCATATACAGTAAATGCTCTAATAGAGTGCAACTGTGATTGTCCAACAATTTAGCTATGGACATTTTGTTCAAAAGCAAAAAAAAAAAAAAACTTAATTTTTGTTTTGTTTCTCATGCAAAACAATTTGCTTATTGCTCCAGAACAGCAAATAAGCAAATAAGACATACAGACACTTTTATGACACTCATGTGCATCTTTTTATTTTTATTTATTATTTTTTATAGCTTGTTAAGTCTCATTTCATTGTATTTGCACGGAAAAGAGCGACCAGCACACTGTTCAAATGTTCTTCATTTATGTTTCACAGAAGAAAGAATGTCCTATACGTTTAATAATGACATGAGGGTGAGTAAATGATGACAGAAATATGATTTTTTTAGGTTAAAAACAACATCATAGTTCATCTGAAGCAAAAAAGACTAGCATATGCTTTATGACAGATGAGTATTAGATGCATAAAAATAGTGAACGGTGATGAAAATACAAAACCTTTGCAAACTTTCTTTGGGAAAGTGGCTGCACACAAGTGCGAGACAGCTGTGGCACAAGCGGAGCATTAGGCATGTTATCGTAGCGTACCCGATGCTACTCCTTAATTCCACACTAGCATATCTGAGAGAGGTTTAACAATGTGAGGCACATTCATTATCACCTGGATAATTACCTGCCATTCTGCCTGTGTGTTTACATGTGTTTGGCGGAGCAGGTGTTAAAATATTTTGGCTGTTATTGTCTGGATTGCTGATGAATTTGGTGGAGTCTGAGGGCTCTCCAGAGAGCTATTCAGCACTGTAAACACACATGTACACATCCGCATGCACACACACTGGCACAGAGAATATGAGAAGTGTGTGGAAAGCATATGGCTTACAAAGTCTTGTACCCAGCATGCTTTTGCATACATGGGCATCAAAATTGTTTAACCCTAAAATCCATGATCACAAAAAGTGCTGTAGAAGTTATTTTGAAACTGTAGCTTTCTATGCTAAATGCTAAATAATTTGAGGTTAACATGAAATCAAATTTGGCCCGACTTACTTGCTCTTTTAATGTCTGTCTACGTTATTCCAAAAAGAACTTTGTGTCTTCATAATCTATCATCTAAAAGTGATAACTTCCTCTTCACAAATAACTTTTCCATTGACGTCAATCTGAAAGAAGCAGCAGGAGATCGTTCCTCTCCCAAAACACTGCCCAAACCCCAAACTTATGTTTACAGGACTGCTAGCTTGAATTTTTGCTCTTTAAAGAAGCAGGGATATGGAAGAGGTCAATTGTGCTTGAGGAATTTCACTCCTGAATGCTAGTAAAATATGAGGCAACAGAAAATGGCTGGCATTCATATATAAAAACATCTTAGTGAAAATATATTCAGATAAATAATGTTGTTAAAGATAATTCAGTGGGAAATTATTTGAAGTGATCTAAGATCTAAGGAGTAAAATGACACAACTAAAAACAGTTTTAATGGAACTAGCTACATTTTGTTAGTAACTTGCAGAGCAGCAAACTACAGTATTAAAAGGGGAAAGTTTGACTGTAGTTAAACTACTTTAAATTATGAGTTTCAAAGCAGCTTCCTCAACACCGATTTGATTTCACATAGCCATGTGCACTGCAAAAAAATCGCCCATTTTAAAACATTTTTACAGTGTCACTTGCACTAACCTTACTTTCACCTGATCTCTTCTTCTCCCTCTCTTTTTCTTGTTTTGGAACCAATTGCCTACTTGGGCAAAACAACTGAGCCGTCTCCATCAATTAGCCTTGACTTTGGACTTTCATTAAGAGTAATTGACTAATATCTGCAGTGAGTCTGAAGAAAGACACTTTTAACTATCACGAAACAGTTTGTTAAGTAGGAACACATGTCTTGGCTCAAACTATGCCTGCAAGAGGTCCCCAGTCCAATGCAAAACAGGTGCCTGCCATGTAATACCCCATTTAGCCCCTGGGGCAAAGGTTATCCAGCTAATAGCTTCCTAGTGGAGACTAAGGAAGAGCTGAAGACTAGGCCTGGCCTAAACATCTGGGATATATTGCACACACTTGCAACATATGCTTCAGGTTCAATTAAAATGAGGCCTTGGCACATTTATCCATTTTTTTTCCCTTTCCTTCATCCAGTGAAAGTGGTCCTACCCTGATGTGACCTCAGTATTTTACTGTTTGAACAAACAGAGGAGGTAATGAGAGTGTGAGGTCATCAACAAAATGACATGAAGAGAAGAAAGTAAACAGACCAGAAGAAAGAACTGCAAACCAGTGTTGAGGAGTAACTAAAAATATGATTATTACAGCAGTTTTCTCAAATAGTGTGGCTATTAAAGTACCAAGCTACTGTTAGCCTGACAAAATTGTGCATCATATTTTACAGCAGAGTGATGTGAAGCCTCTGTCATCTGTAATTGGTAATCTGTATTGGTAAGTCTGCTTCATTTTAATAAAACTGTTAAATAAAAAATATTTATAAATAAATAATTCATCGATCAAATAAATGATTCAACAATTCGACCTAAATATTTAGTAAAATGCTTCTGTTTACCACTGTTTTTATTTTTATTTCAAATATAAGGACAACTTTTTGCTTTCTATTTGTATTTTTGTAAAAAAAATAATTTCAATATAATTTCAATATAATTCCATCTTATTTTTTGTGCCATATACAGTAAATGCTCTAATAGAGTGCAACCGTGATTGTTCAACAATTTAGCCATGGAAATTTTGTTCAAAAGCATAAAAAAAAAAAGTACTTGAAAATTGATGAAAAAGACAAAAATACATGACTGTGTATTAAATGTCATAAACTACGTATGCAATGAAGCATTGAATCCCAAAAAATCCGATATATTTGTGATTGTGTACATTTTTGTCTATCTACTCCTTAAAAAAAAGGTTGACCATTGTTGAACTACTTGAACTTTGTGTAATTTGTCAAGCTATAGGCTAATCATAATTCAAAGTAGCCTCCTCAACACTGATGCAAACTCGAATTGAAACCATTTAAATCATTCTACCCAGTTATGAAGAATAAAAACAAAACTATGCAAAACTATGCAAACTAAGACAATGCAAGAGGAGAAAGATAAGGCAAAAGGACAGAGAAAGGACATCAGAGAAGAAAATTAGCCTCTCTCAACTTTCCAACAACTCAGGAGGAACAACAGATCCTTGACAACATTAATACAGATACCCATTTCATTCTTCTGCCTATGACCTTCTACTTCATGCTCTTTCAAAGTCCACTAAAGGGGAATGTGTGTAAGATGTCATAGGTTATGTTTTCATCTTAATACGTTCACATTGCTCGAAAAAAGTACTTGTTGGCTTTCTTATTGACCCATTTCCAGACAAAATACTAGTATTTTGGCGGGCAATAACATGAATCTGCCTGCTCAGAACCATTAAAATGCTTCCTCGTAAATGCTGCTGCGGCATTTGGCCTGAGGTCATTTGAATGCTATTAATTGCACTTCAAAGGCCTTGAGAAATATCAGAAGCTCAACACAGAGACCCTGAAGCCAAGTTTATTTATGCCTAGTGGTTCCCCTTTATTCTGGGTAAAAATGAAACATGTACTACAACTCTGTAGACTTCAGATGCTAGCATCTCTGAGAGACTGGCTGTGGACCTTTACTATATAAATGTGGCTTTAAGTGTTAAATGCACACACAAAAAAATGACATATTGGTATTTGAGTGAGTCAAACATGAGAAATACTGCATTTTCATTACATTTCACTTTAGAGGAGAACATTTGAGCATTAAATATACATTGGTGTTGAAACACATGTTTGAGAGTGGCACCGATAATTACCTTGTCATCTCTGTCAAAGTCTTCCTCCTCGTCCTCCAGCAAATCCTCCACAGCTTGCTGATGTGCATTGTGAAGAGCAGAACAAAAGAGAAAAAAAAAAACAAAGAGAAAATCAATTTCACATGTACACTTAGTAACATCTCCACATCTTCAAGTGAAAACAAATGATAGCACATAGTCCTCTGATAGAAAGCAAACCCTCTGAGTCTGACCTCAGTCTCTAAAGTCATCAGTTGTGTCCTCTTGTCCATAAGGTTAAAACCTCAATAGAGCCTTTGGCAAAGGGAGGCTGATGACATAGAACGTTAACTATGTGCTTCGGTGGACCAGATCCAGGCCAACAATGGTCCCTTCAAAACCCCTTCAGGTTTTCATACTTAACTCAAGCACACAAAGAGCCGTATGCCCATGACCTCAAGAAATGCTGCTGGCTACTAGATTCTCCCAGAAGAACATGCGAACACAGACCAGAAAAAATGATGAAAAGAAAGATGTAGAGAATATTGAGAGCAAGATAGATAACTAAACTAATCGTTTAGCAGTGTGAAAAGCACATCTGAACTATAGGTGCATTCATATGAAAGCACACATACCGTTTTAAAATACAAGTCAGTTTATATTTCAGTTTATGAATCTGTTTGTACCATATTCTATTGTAATTGAACTCCCTGTACTGATGTTATTTAGTTAAATATCTAATACTAATTATATTAATAATAGGCTATTATAATACTAATAATTTAATAATTATTAATCATTATAATTAGCAATTGCAGGCTCAAAAGCTTGAAAAATTTGCTTGCTTACATCTCTGAATAATGGTTCTTGCTATGGATATACAGTATCTACAGGCACCGTAATTTTGCCAATTAAGACATGTTCCTGGAACAACATTCCTGTCTGAAAAAATTTAGTCCTAACCCTATCCCTACCCCTAAACCTAAACCTTCCCATAACTTTTCCCTAAAATCAGAGGGAAATTATAGATGTATAACACTGATGTAGAAGCACCTGTAATCGTGGTTGTAAACCTAAACGTGACAAACTGTAAACTTGTCCATCAAATCTGATTGGTTGATTGGAATGTTGTCCCTGGATCAACATTGAACAACATTCCAATTAACCCATCAGATGTTGTACTTGGTGTACTTGTACTTGGTGAAATCATGTTCACCCCTGTATCTACAGACCAGAATATCATAGAGACTCATAAAGAATATCATAGATCCATAGAAATGGGCTCTTCTGATTTAGACTAGTGAGCAACGGCTTCATAAACCACCCAGAACATCCTAGCAACCACCTAGTAACACCCTTGAAACTGCAGTATCAACATGCTACACAACCACCCACAACATCATAGCCATGAACTTTGCACAGACAAGCACTATTTACACTATTAAAAATAAAAAATCTACTTATAAAAGCAATGATAAAATAAACCAGATCACCTAATTATATTTGCGTCACATTTATTCATTCTTGGGAAAGTGCAGTCGTTGAGTTTATAGAATCTGCCACATATGTTTTACTCTCACAAACAGAAAAAAAACCCTTCTGTGTGAGCTGGTAATTTGGCAGCATTAATAATTCAGATCTCATTGGCTTGTTAATCAGAACTGTAGACACCAAAATAATCAGACGATATGTTGGCACACAAATAAAGAGTTTATCTCGGTCAACTGAAAACATTATATTTGGCCTCCGTGGCTCACAGGAGCCCAGAGGAGTGTGTATCACATGTCTGTTTTTGTTGCCGGAGGACTGAAAAGACATAGATCATTATTTCTCTTCTTGTGGTTCCTCCTGTCAATCCCGGATCAAAGCTTCAAGGTCATGTGCTATTTACATACGACAACTCGGGCATCTGAAAACACCAAAAAGCTATCAGGGGAGGAATACATCTTCTTTTTGATGATTTTATTTTTTGTTTTGGCTCATTGCATTTCATCAGTTTTTTTGTGACATCCAAAAATTGTTACTTAGCAAACAATAGCTTTTGTTCCTTTGTCTTGTCTAAAAGAGAGAGTGTATGGCTGCTATAAGCCTCTTATGTAAATGTAGCCTGCGGCAAAAACAAAAGGAGGGTTCAGGATAGATACACGCAGTGTTGCAAGGAGACTAGCGATGGTGTTTTGCGGAAGTCTAATAGAGCACGGATCGACTAGAAGAGCAATGTTGCTCCAGCGCTAGGTTAGCCAGAGGTCATACGCTGGGAAAAAGAACTTGGAGAAAGTTGAACTTCAAGCAAACCTACAGTAGCTTGAACTTGAAGGTTCAGCAGTCAATATGTCTCACTTGCAGACAGAAATCCAGACTAAAATAGCATCAGAGCCAGACTTTAAGTCCATTGTTTGGCCTTTCGGTTAACAGCAGCACCATCTCCAGACCAGCGCCGTGACATCCATCCTGGCGAGTTAATGCACTTTCTCTTGCCTTCTGCCATCAGTGGAGGAAGAACCCTGCTATCTGCACTTTTAATTCTAACCTTCCCTGTGACAGGTGCGCTGGGAATAGACGCCCTAGCTAGACAAGCCATCCAACATGAAGATATGCACTTTCATTTTTTTCTTGCCTCTCAGCTCTCGCGCTTTCCCCTCCTCCAGCTCTTCTTTGAAATGTGAGACATCTCTAGCGTCTCCAGCTGCTCAGGGGCTGGCCCTGCTTTGTATGCCGCGTGTGGACGAGAGGCCCGGGAGAGCCCAGGCCTGGAAGGCTGATAAGGGCTCTCGCCGGAGCACATCGAGCCCAAACAGCCTCTTCACAGGCTGTCAGAGCCCTGCTGGTCAGAGGGAGGGCTTGAGTTTTTGCCAGCACTGGCTGACTGTGGTCTGACCTCTGTAGGGGCTCGAGTCAAAGAGTACGACTGCTGGCGATGGAAGAAACTCTGTCGGTTCTGTTTGTGAGAAGTATTACGTTTCAATAAGAGCGGTCACGATTCAAATATGAGGACAATGGGCAAAATAATAGCTGGGATGTGTGGGAGAGAGACAGAGCAGCCAGTACGTCTCTTTGGGGCTGAGCTGTACGGGGCACACAGGCCGTCAAGAGGACGCGCCAGGGTCACGTGTATCCAGAAGCCGCGGGAGTCAACGGTGTCATCGGTCCCAAAGCTCGAGCTCTACTGTAATCTGCAGCAGCCCTGAACCCACAGGACCCAGAAAAACACTCTGGCTTTCTGTTCCGTAAATAAACCCCGGCTTCCCGAGACAAGCCTGCGTCAACAATGGCAACGGCAGCCGTGACAAAAATCACACGGCTCTGCAGTGTTGTTAGCAAAATCACGGGTACAAAAGTTCACAAAGATGAAGTTCAGGAGCTGCCAAAGTTGCTCCCCGCCTCGCCTCCAACCTCGCCTGCGAGCCGCGGTGGCACGGGGGAAATCAGCAGGGCAACAAACGCTGCCAGTTCAAAGTGACGTGACCTTTTGATTTTGTCACCTGTCAGGGGCTGGCACGGAGGAGCGGAGACGTGTCTGCCAGGCGCGGGTGAAGCGCTGTCTCGCTAACGGGGGCACGGCGCTGGAAGAGGTGGTACCACTGAGGTGGATTAAAGGCCTAGAGCACCTCTCGGCTCGTCTTCTCACTCTTCCTCATTCTCTCCCGGCCCTGCCGTCACACTTCTTGCTTTTTTGTTGTCCCTGTTGAGCCCGCAGCTGAAACACCAGCCTGAGAGTAAGACAAGCTCTACCATGAAGCGCCTCTAGGAGCACGGCTGGCAGACAGACTCTTGCTCTGGTTCTCTTTATGTTGTCGTTTCGTGATTGACACTGGAGGTGGGCTTGACAGGCCTTCGTTTCCCGCCACAGCAGCCCACCTGTACCAGCGTATCCTTTATTCATGAAGCTCCATCCAGGCTGTTTGTTTTTCAAATTACACACACCGGAAGAAAAAGACAAAACACTGCTACAAACCAGACAAAACAAAAGGTTGGAAAAAGTTTATTCGCTAACTTGCTCTCTGTTTCATGTAAAACACTGACACTGTAAACAGTGAAGAAATAAGCAAACAGACTAAGAACAAACAGATATAGGTTGTAGCTAGTCAGTCTTCATATGTTTACAAAAAGATTCAACTAAAGGTGACGTGTAATTTATACACCACTGGTAGCATTTTGCAATGAAAGCAGTGTTTACACTCGTTGAAGTCATTTGCATGGGATAGGGAAAAAAAGCAGTTTAACATTTAAAGCCCATGCTTTGTTCACACATTTCACCTTTGAAGTTTGCATGAAATGTAAATTATCCCTATTTAAATTCACTACCTATTTTTTTTCCATAACTGGATCATCTGGTGAAATGACAGATTTCTTTCTGGTGATGTATGCTGAACTTCTCCAATCACTCTGTCTGCCCCATCAACTGAAAACTTGCATTCAGATCTGCCTCCATCCAATCAACAACCAATGGACAGAACCAAGTAATTTTTTTTTCTTTCATGTCATTATATCAATAATCCATATGTACATCACAATATGGAAGAAAAGAGGTCTCTACTTCTGTTACATAATGATCACGACTTTAATTATATAACATTAAATGAAGGACTTTATTCTTTATAACATCTCTTTTTTTTTCAGGTGATACTTATGTTTCATTCAATGTTATTGTCCAGCTCTGGCTGAAAACTGGTCTAGATTCAATATTAGTTTCTCCAAGAGCTGGTAGATGAAGACACGCAAGAGCAAGACAATTCAAATTATGAATTAAAATGCTGAAAATGATTGCATCATTGGATTACAAAATTAGATTTTTACATTTTCTATAGAAAATGTTAGTGGTGCTTTCCTGTGCAAAACTCGCTCCCATGATGTTATGATGTGCTGGGTGGTTACCAAGGTGTTGCTATGTTGGTTCTAAGGTGCTCTTAGTGGTTTTAGCATGTTGCTAAGCAATTGTTAGCAGCAACCCAGAATATCCTAGGTGTTTGCTATGGGGTTCAGCATGGTTGATAGGTGGTTGCCTACAGGTAGAAGCCAACAAGAGTCCATCCCATGACCTTGCTGCTTTTTTTAATATAAGTCTATGTGATGTTTCAAAAATAAAAATTATAGGTCCTATCACTTTAGGAAAAAAAAAAAAAAAAAATCACATCTCTCCAAAACAAACCGCATATCATTCATATCCATAGCATAAACTTTGCAGGATGAGTTATACTTAGTTTAGTACTGAGTTTAATACTTAAAGTTTAGAGCAGTGGTTTAGGAACTTCCAAGCAAGGGGTCTAACGATGACTGGTAACACATTATTCTGATGGTCCCTTTAGAACATTCTGTTAACTATAAGTAACATTGCAACTGTAACCCCTCACCCAGGTCCTACTCGCCCCGCTCTGTGCGGGCCTCGAACCTGGGTCTCTGGCATGGGAGTCGGACGCTCTAACAAGGAGACCGAAGGCTGCAACCTCTAGCATTAGTCGCTAGAGCGTCTCTTGAGATCAGAGGAGGTTTACTCACACAGCGACTACTAGTTGGCCTCCGTTACACAACTACATGACAACTAACTCTCATTAGAGGATTAGCAGACTGTCTTCTTAATATCTGCTAAAGCTTTATTGTGATGGTCCCCCAACAGACACTCTACCGACTAAAATAACTACATGTCAATTTATTCTATTAGCCCAAACCCTACCTGTCTACTAATACTCTACTAACACTCTAATGAGAGTTAGTAGACATGTAGGTGCGACATCACTTATAGTCAAGAGAATGTGTTAAAAGGGACCATCAAAATTAAGTGAAACTGGAGGACTTAAAATGATTCAATCAAAAAGGTTGAGAACCACCGATTTAGAGTTTGCTTAAAACCTTAGCCCCAAGTATGCAGCAATACAGCAATGTTCACAAAAATCAGGCTATGAAAAATTATTAACCTTTTAAAATACGTGAGAGTAAAATGGAGAAACAGCGAGTTTGCTAGAGGACATGGTGAGAGTAACCCTGACAATTAAGACCCTCTCCCACCACTGACAAGGTTGCCGAGAAAGAACCTTGAATGCTTAATTGCGCTTGAGCTAGTGAAAGAGACGTCACTATGTTCCTCCAGCTCTGACAGTATATGCTATAATTAACACCTTCAAAACATCTGGTAAACTGTTTTCCAGGCCAGTGAATTCAGCAGCCCGGGTCTTCAAGGGCCAGCCATGGGCTTCATTCCCCTCCATTCACACTGAGCTGTCCAATGCTTGACTGAGCCTGAGCGGCCACACTGAAGCCCACCTGAATGCTTCCAGGTCTCCAAACAAACATAGGTGAGGGTGGTGTTAGGGTGGTGAGCACTGCCACTCTGCAGGAGGTGGGCTAGCCACTGACAGCTGCTGTCAGAACGGCTTGGCTAGCTGTGTCAGTACTCCCTTATCTTCAGGTTAGGATAGATGCATTTGCACTCCCTACCAGTAGGGGGATCTTCCTCCACAGCAGTGCATCTGCTTTTGTTTAGGGAAGAAACAGAACGCCGCTTTAGAAATTGTAGCTTTCAATCACATGCTGTTGATCGACAGGCGTAGTTCAAAAGTCACATCCCTTTGTCTTGCATCTAAACCCGTGTTTATTTTTCTATTGTCTATTCACTCTGACACAAAAAAACGATGTCGTGGCGCTACGCGGCAGCCGGGCTATAGCTAAGCTTCTCCCATTCTGTTGATTTAAAACAACGGTTTGGTAGTGTAGTCTAGTGTTTAGTGCACAGCCATTCCAGATGGTAAAAAGGGTCTTTAACAATAACAGGCCGTGACAGCGAGGTCAGGTATCTAGTGGAAGGGTGGCAGGCAGAGAACAGCAAAAGAATACGAGAGTCAGGGGTCAGCTGTCTACAGGTTAAGAGTTGAGCTAGCATGTCACATCTAGAGGTAACAAGTCCCTTCAAGAAATGTGACAGCTAAAAGTGGGTCCCTGTTTTCCCAGAACATACTGTGGACATCAGGGATACAACAAACAAGGGATAATGTACGGTCAGTCTGAAGAAGGTTGATTTGCAATAATAACCGGCTACTTTTCTGTGATAATGGCAGCTTCTTACCAAATAAATAAAGGCCATGAAATATTGATTTTTGCTGAAATTATTTTATTATGCGGGAAGAAAGGAGTCACAATACAGGAGACATGAAACTAGCACAGCTATGTGAGAAATAGATTATCTGGGACAACGATAAATATACAGTATTATTATTATTGAATAATTATTGAAATATTGTATTTAATGAGCTGGGTTGGAAAAGAGTTGCCATCTGTAAAATCTATCTGTCACAATGTAATATTGTT
>RJVU01053075.1:419255-442252 GCA_003731715.1 Anabarilius grahami
ATATATATATATATATATATATATATATATTTATTTTAAGATAAACCAGTTCAGTTTTATCTAATGATTATAGGACATGCAAACCCATTTCACCACAGTATGCTTAAAAAGAAAAAAGACTTTCCCAAGACCTTTACATGTTATATATGAATTACAAAATATGTATTTTGCTTTATAATTTATTGATTTATATGTGAAAACAGGAGTAAAAAGTGTATCAGTATTGACAAGATCAATAATAAATGCACAGATTAGCCTACATAAATGTATTACAGGGATCTGGTGAGATTTTGAGTTTTTGCAAACAATGTCGCCATCTATAGGACAACATAATAAGTATACATACACTTTCTAAAGGTCCTTCGGTTCTTGCTACTTTTTACGGTCTCTGTTCTTTGCAAAAGTTGACAGAGTGTCTCATAAGGTAAGAGATAAAAAAAAAAATAACAGAGACCCTAAAACAGTAAAACTTTGATTGCTTATATTCAGGACACTCAAAAAAATGTAGTTCACATGCTTGTCCCATTTACTCAAAGCATATCCTAGATATTTCAGATATATATAATGGTACTATTCCTGGAAAAAACGTATGTACACCCTGAAATAATGATCTACTATTAATTTACTATCTACCTTGGGTGGTGAAAATTTTATTCAAGTCCAAAGCTTTTGTTCAATTACCGTATCACGTCCTGAAACTCCAACTAAACGACTTTCAAAAATCTCCACTGGTATAAAATCGATTCCATTCAATTAACTTCAAGGTGAGCTCTCTTTAAACCTCTATTGCACTGATGCTTTAAACCCACGCATTCAGTCAAACGGCAGCTTATAATGACAGAAAAGACAAAAAAATCTAAGCAGTGCTGTAATGGAAGTGCTGCTGAGCATTTTGACACTTTCTAAACATATGTGTATGTAATTTAAAAAAAATCTTCTTCAGAATGACACTGTGAGAGGTGACACTTTTTAATCAAAATATTTAAATAAATAAACAGCTTGGAGTGCGACGGAGAAATGCTTGAGTTCCCACTTGTTCCGTACTTAGAAAAACAAGTATTTTGTGGGTGCTGAATGGGATAAAAATATTTGGAATTCAAAAAACTGTTTTAATCCTCAAAAATCTTAATTACAGAAAGTGGAGAGGTTGCATTTAGATACGAACACAGCTGCAGGTCAGTATGTGACAGAACTCACCACATCTCCCTGCCTCGTGTCCTTCCCTGAAGCAATGAGAATGTAGTTCCAGGCCAGCAGCATAAAGAGAACCAGCGGCACCATATAGAGCTCAAAATTCCACACGACCACAACGAAAATCTACAGAAAGAGAGAACAAACAAAAGACGATAACATCATTCGGAAGATGCATTTATAAAACATATCAACAATCATTTGACTGGGTTCTAAACTATATACTGTTTTTCTCAAGTTTTTCAAAAACATACATATGTAAAGAACAAAAAAAACAACATCTGTGATTTATTGTACCTTTTTATATATATATTTGGAAAATCTCTCAATTTAATTTCTTAACATCTAAATTCCTTTTTTATTGGATACTTTCAGAACACCTGACAACCAGCAATACATAACAGTAACACAATGATTATTTTTCACAAGTCTGTCATGTGTGAGCACAGATGATGCTTTTAAAGTAATGAATGAGTCAATCGTCTGCAATCGTCTAGTCTTGTTCTCCTTTATATTAAAAAAATGAAATAAAATAAATAAAGCCTCAAAACATACAGCATAATACACACTTCTGGTCTTACGCTAGTAAATGTGACCCTACTGCACATCACCCAGCAGCTTCAACCAAATGTTCACATACTCCGCAGAGGAAGACAGAACCTGACCATGAAAAAGACAAAACACTGTCTATCAATTTGATATTTTAGTTTTTAGCTTTTTTTTCCTTCTTTCTTTATATAGGCTATTGTTCTTTTAATATTAGAAAGTTATAAAAAACAATACAACTAATTACTATGACCACCACTTTATATACTGAATTAGCCTTTTTATTATTTTTGAAAAAGCTGAAAATAAAATAACACAGAGACCCAAAAAAGTTTTCTAGTAAAGCCATTAATCCAAACTACTTGCAACTCGTCACAGAAAAGAAAAACACTAAAACCAAAATGAAAAACCTCCACAATTGTTTCTGTGAGATATATTTACAGCAAAGCAAAAATAACAATATCATTCACAGATAACATAAATGAATCTGCCAGGTTAAGACGGCTGTTGAGCTATAGAATTTAGGCTAATAAATATTGATGTTAACTCAGCTTGATACAAAAGATCGAACTTTCAGTGAAAGTATTAAGGTTTTAGGAGTTTCCTAAAATGCATCTTCCAACTGGGTGAATAGATACAATGGTTATTTGTGCATTTTTAAAACAAATAAGTATGCTCGTATATGAAATGCACTCAAAACATACATCTACAGACTCTTATATATACATAAACGCACACCACTAAGACCTTGTTACATTTAATACGTTTACATAACGTGAAATCACACCGGACCAGACATGACCACACACACACACACACACACACACACATTGGTTTTGCATGTTTTCTGGGGATATTCCACAGACTTTATTTTTATACTGTACAAACTGTACATTCTATCCCCTAACCCTAAATTAAATCCATCACAGACAACTTTCTGCATTTTTACATTTTCAAAAAACATCACTTAGTATAATTTATAAGCTTTTGTCCCCATAATGTAGGGAATACTTGAATCACACACAGACATGCAGTGCAGTGGAAATTCTCTGAATCTTGCAGAAACAGGTCAGATGTATTTCCGTGCCCTCCACACTATCCATTACAACACCGTTACCCAATGCGCACACACTGAACATTTCAATGAGGAAAAAAGACATGGAGCACAAATTAGACACCTCTAAAGTACATAACATATCTACTACCAACACTGGTTTAAATATTATCTTTAAATGACCTCTTTCTCAATGTTCCTCATCTTACTAACAGCATATTAAAACCTCAAATACTTGTTGAATAAATGAATACAAATATACCGCATTCAAATAAAGCAGAAAGCAATGGATCAATACAATTAAAACGGTAAATTATGCACTTAATATGCGAAAAATAATTTATGTAACATTTGGTATTTTAGTACCTGCTCCTATACTGCAAACACATATCTTGCAAAATGCAGCAAAACATCTGTAGTGTGTCCCATTAATTAGAGCAAAATATATTTTTCTGACAAAGTAATTAGAATTTTCTCATGTCGAATAATATCTTCCATCTGTGCATTCATAAAATCATAATGACTTAATTTACTGTTACAAATATGTAAAAAATAACAGATCAGCCTTCAACATATTTGACAGATTTTTTATTTTTTTTTTCTTGCTCAATACAATTTTAATTTACAAAATAAACTGATTGGAGTTTAAAACCAAACTAAGGGAGTTGTTCATTAATCTATCGGGTTGTCGCTACTCTGCAGCGTCCATTTTGTTTTCATATGCCTGGTGGATCCTTAACCTGTCGCTGGACGCCATCTCTTAAGTTTGGTTATTCTAGCTGAGGGCCAGAGTCTGATTGACAGCTGATGTTAGCCGACACCTCGTCTGCTTGGAAGTGACCCTTCTCTCTTTCACACAGCCCTAATGGCCAAGAGAGAGATGCCCAGAGTTCTGGGGCCATTCTTTCAGCCCAGACACTCATATCACCCCTAGTCCCCCCCACCGAGAGCCCTTCCCAGGGAGGGAAGGGCCACGGACCCCAAAAGCAGATTGAACAGGAAGAGAAAGGTCCGGGTGAAAGAGAGGAAAGGGAGAAACCGAATCTGCGAACACGCAACAAGAGGCTTTGTCAGAGCGCATCCAGGTATTCAGGATCAGTTCAGCTACTTCAGCGGCCATTCCGGAGCCACGGCGTTCAGTTTCCCGTTCCCCCGTGTGAGTTCCTGTACTTCAGTGCTCAGGGCACGTACTGTAACCTCTCCACCTGCATGGATCCCATCTTACAATGATTCAGCGAGCCTCAGGACCAACAGTAACCTAATACAGACCATGACATCTATTCATTAAACTGCATCTGAAATGTAATTTCCTGTCAGTCCATTAATCTACAAAAAGCACCAAAAGAAATCCACAAATCACTATTGCTGTTACCATCAATATCTATTAGAATTTAGCTTTGGTTCGTTGTAATATAACAAGACAGCAAGGAATCTTCTCAAGAACAAGGACATCACAGGCGATACGGGAGACCAAGAAGATTTCTTTCTTTAATATCCAAGTAGAAGAAAATGTTTACAGTACATCTACTGCATTAATTACCCATAATGTTAGAATAAAAAAAAGACTTTATTTGTATGAAATGAACAGAAAAGCAGCATTGAATCTGATTATGATAAAAGAATGCCTACACAATGTGTGTTTTCTTGCACTTCCCTAATGAATTTCACTAAGCGTAATATCAAACGACTAAGTGATATAAGCATTTTCATGCATGCGACATCCATCTCTAACATCAAGTAGCATGTAAATTTGATTTCATTTTAAATATCTATTTGATTTGATGCAAGCGAAAGCACTTGAGATTAAGTCCCTTAACAAAAGCCGTTGCTCTAACTGGGAGAACGTTCTGAATCGGCCAAGTGTTTCAGCATCTCGCTGGAGTTTTGGAATGGAGAACGGACACGTTTTGGCAGCCAATTTCAATATCATTTTGGCACTTTGTGTTGTGGAGTGCAGGCTTGAGCACTTCAGAGCAGGCATTTGAGAATTAGCACATTAAAAGTGTGTTACCAACACAGCCTACAACAGCCCCTGTACTTGGACTTCAGAAATTAAGTCATCACATTGTGTTGATTATTTTAAATAGTGCCAACGGTGGGTAGAAATATGCCAAATGAGAGGCTGATTATGGACGTCAATAACTCATCTGCTTTTTGGCTTGATTTAGTTATAGGTGGGGATGTTTGGATTGAGTGATGCCGCACTGCCATCTTCTGGCATATCATGAAACACTTTTGTTTGTTGTTCTTTTAGACCCAGTATGATTTGATCTAAATCTAATTATAAACATTGTGAAAAAGAACAATCTTAAAAATACATGCTAAATCATAAAGTCTTGACTGTTGACTGGTGATTAAAACATGATTTTTGTAGAACGGTTTATGTTAGCTTTCATAACTTTCATACAACTTAAGGTCTATCAACAGAACCTATGGAACTGCATTTACTTCTAACAACAGAATACATTTTAATCGTTTATATACATTTTCAACAGAAAATAAATTCAAAAATTGAAAAGAAAATGTTTGACAAATCCAATACAAATCCAATACAAATCTATGGGGCAATATGGGCTACACTGCCTCATAGACTTACACTGTAAGATGTAAATGTATTATTTTATTTTTAATTTTTAAATATTTTATTTTATATTTTTTTGTTTTTAAATATTTAATTTTTTTAAATATTTTATTTTATATTTGAAATTACTGGTGTTATATTACAAGATTAAGTTGAATTTAATATATCATTTTTTTTGTTTTATTTTATTTGTCACATAAAATAGAAAACCATTCTCAGACCCGTCGGCTGACAGGTAACACGGAGCATAAAGGTGCTACCTTGTAGAACACAGTGGGTTGTAACCGTGAAGACACACACCGGAGCATTTGTTTCTCTTTTCCTGTCTCTTTTTTTTTTGGGTGGGGGGGGGTATTTTATCTAAATGCAAAGCAGGTGAAGGCTGCTCTAGTTTCCTGTAGTAGTAGCTCTCTTGTCTGGGTGCTCCCACTGATAAGAGTCCTACTTTACCCCACATAAAAGAGCCGGGTATCATTTCCTTACCTCTCCCCTTCCAATATATCTCCCTATCCTTACCCTCTACACACACACGCCACTCTTATTCCCCACGACACACAATACCAGCTCTATTTGCTCCCAATTCAAGGCCAAATTGCAGGTAGAGTTACGGCAAATTTGTTTGGAGGAAGAGTCGGTGCGGGAGCAATAAGGAGCTGGAGGGGTAGAGTGGCGCGCGGGGAGGGCTGGCACAGAGCAGTCTTTATGAGCACCACTCTGCCAGCCAGAACAATGGGCCATATTCACCCAGCGCAAACGCTCAGCTTACAGGTGTTCGTGGAGAGGAGAGGCAGACGCACACAAACACTCACGCGGACACCCACGCGCACTTGAACGAGCACATGCACACACACGCATACTCTCCGAGCTTTGTCCATTGTGCGTATTCCATGAGCTGTGTCATCTTGAACGGCTGGCCACTATTGAATGCGTGTGTGATCATAAATGTAGGGTTGACAAAAGTTTATACACATGAAAAATGAGGACTGTTTTCTGTGAGGACTGTCGGCCATTGGTCATCAAACAGACAGTCCCACCCCCCAACTAATGCCAGTGGTTGGTTGTGTCAAGCTGTTCTGGATGCACAAACAAAAAAAGTCTGTTTTGAAAGTATAAATGGCTTACTTATAGTTAGGGAAATAATATTTTATGTATGAAATTAACAGAAGAGAAGAACCTGAAGCATGATGAAAGAATGCCTACACAATGTGTTTTCTTGCACATCCCTAATGAATTTCACTAAACAGAATGTGATATTAGCATTTTCATGCACGCTACATCCATCTCTAACATCAAGTAGCATCTAGGTTTCATTTTATTTTAAATATCTGATTTTATCCAAGCAAAATCATTTACTCACCCTCATGTCGTTCATCTTCGAAACACAGTATGAAGATATTTTTAATGAAATCTGAGAGATTTCTGTCCCTCCATTGACAGTCCACGCAACTACCACTTTGACACATCAAAAAGTGAATTGAGCGGTTTAGTCCAAATTTTCTGAAGAGACACAATTGCTTTATATACTGAACATTTAATTTAGGCTTTTATTTACATATAAACATTCATCAATGCACACATCAGTTATGGTAAACAAAAGTTGTAAACCAATGGTAACCAATAAGGTTAATTCTCACGCATCAAGCAGGTTCGGTTGAGCTTCTGTTTGTGGAGGGTCTGAAATCTCTCAGATATCATTAAAAATATTTTCATTTGTGTTTCGAAGATGAACGAAAGTCTCATGGATTTGGAAAAACACAGTAAAAACAGTAATTGATTAAAATTTCTGTGTAAACTAACCCTTTAAGTCCCATAATTGGGAGAAGGCTCTGAATCGGCCAAGTGTTTCAGCATCTCGCTGGATTTTTGGAATGAATTTGAAAGATTTTTGGAATATATGTTAAGTCTGTTTTGAACATTTATACAGTAAATGGCTTACTTATAGCTGTCTTTGCATATTAAACTGGGATCCAATACAATGTTTTAACACTGAAACACTTACACACTTCACCTTTAAGGAAAAGCAAGAGTATTGAGAGCACCAGCAAACAAAAACAAAAACAATCTTCGGAAGAGTTTCTGCAACAAAATCCCAACAACATCAACAAAAACACCAATACAACCTCAAAACCTAAGCTAAAAACAAGAACTCTAAAATGTCAAAAAGGCACAGACCTAAAAATACCAGAATAGCAAATCACAACGCTTGCCGCCGCCGCTCGCAGCTGGTTTTATCTGCGCATCGTGAACAGCCCCTTTGCTTTGGCTAACCTTTGTGTGGCAAGCACCGGAGGTTCTGCAAGTCTTGAATGCGAAATCACCTCTTCCGGTGTCTGACTATTGTATTCTTTTGGCTTACAACTGTCAGCGGCTGACAGAACGGCACAGATGTGTGTCTCAGCGCAGCAGTGAAGGCTCACCTGAACCAGATGGCTGGTGATAAAGAAAGAAATCATTGTGATGATTAAGAGAGTTCTTAAGGAGGGAGATTTAGAGCGCAAAGAATAACATTACCGGCTAATGGGACAACTGTGAAGGCAATACAAAAGTTGAATAAATAATTAAAAAATATTATAATAATTTAAAAAAATTTTTTTTTTAACTTTTGTAGTTCAGGTCAGACATACTGAACTGAATGTGACTGCATAATAATTGTAATAATAGCATTTGAACATTAAGACTAAATGTAATGTAATTGTTTTTGTTTTATTCTCCTCAAATCTCTTGACATTTCTTCCTCTGACATTTTCATTGATGTGTTTTCCCCTGACAACCATGAAGAAAAAAGAAAAGAAAAAAAATGTTCAACTAAAATGTTAGCTGATCGATACAGCTGTCCCTCCGCTCACGTGTATGCCCTCGGCTTTTGCTTTCAGAAGTGTACCTAAATTAAAATGTGTCAAGCAGCAAATGTTAATGGCCTACCCTGCGACACTTAAAGATACGCGAGTCCTGAAACAGACAGGACCTACAGCAAATTATGCAGCATCACAGGCAAACATTAGCCAACATGTCCTGTGCTAACATTTAGTCTCACTGCCCACTCAGAAAGGGTGTCCTTTTCATCAAGGTTCAACTGTCCAATTACAATCTGAAGGTGCACCGCGCTATGAAAGAGATGGTCGTGAATTCAGACGACTTCACCCGAGATGCCGGTGCGTTATTGGAGATCTGAGAGGAGTGCTGGAGAATGTCAAAGACAAATGGGCAAAATACTGGACATTTTTAACACAACAGAAGGCTAGATGAGAAATGTGTGCACATGAACCAATCGATCACCACAAAACCTGTCACACTATTTTTTCATGTTACAGTATTTGGGCACCTTAAAGGGTTAGTTCACCCAAAAATGAAAATTCCATCATTATTTACTCACCCTCAAGTTGTTCCAAACCTGTATACATTTCTTTGTTCTGCTGTACACAAAGGAAGATATTTGGAAGAATGTTTGTATCCAAGCAGATCTCACCCCCCATTGACTACCATAGTTTTTTTTTCCTACTATGGTAGTCAATGGGGGGTGAGATCTGCTTGGATACAAACATTCTTCCAAATATCTTCCTTTGTGTTCAGCAGAACAAAGAAAATTATACAGGTTTTTGAATAACTGGAGGATGAGCAAATGATGATGGAATTTTCATTTTTTGGGTTAACTATCCCTTTAATATATACTTAAAATGTTTGAAAATCATTGCATTAGAAACAAAATATCAAACAAAGTGGCAATTATTTTTAAGAAAGTTTTTTAAGAAGAAATGCACGTTTGAAGCAAAACATTTCACCAAAAAATAAAAAATAATAAGTTTGTTACACTGTGTTAAGATGCACGGTTCAAAATGAAGATAAATGTATCTGGACACTTACTAGTTGTCAAAAGTTAATTAATCATGTTTATAGTTAATGTGATGAACTACACTTCTGATTACTCTAGGACACTTGTGAACTGAGGACAACTTCATACATTCACTAACATCACCTTTGGGATGAATTGGTTGCGAAAATGCCTCAGAAAAGTGACACTAACTAGATTCCACTCTGGTATTTTGTTATCCAAAACATATTCAATGCAGGGGCTGGGGTTGCATAAACTGCTTAGTCTTAAAAGTTAGTCATTTAATTTTGCATAAACATAGCGATTATGTTAGGACAGTGTCTTAAGATCTAGTATGACCCACTAGCAGTTAGTCAAGGGGCAGTCAGTCTTACTTTTCGGTATCAAATTAGACCAATCTACGTTTTTATGTAACTGAATTAAAAAAAAGTTATGAACAGTCTTAAAGAAAAAAAAAAATTGATGATTAACTTGTAAGACTAGTCTTAGCAGTTTATGCAACCAGCCAAATACATTCTGGAGCCGCTGTATGCGACTGTTGGTGTGGTTGAATGCATACTGGTCCTTACCAGAAAGGCACAGATGCTCCTCTGAGGAGACTCCCACTCAAAGCAGCTGTTAATATAGCAGCCAGCATTGATCAGGAACATGATACAGCGCCTCATTCTGTTGAAGTTCTGCAGCAGCAGCTGAGTGTCAGAACAACAGACAGCATTTCACAACCACATTGATTCAAAATGCAAACACGACTAAAGTGATTAGTTTTTTTTTAAATAAAGACAATTCCATTTATTAATTGTTTACACTATATACACTTGTTCACATTTTTTGAAAGAAATTAATACTTTTATTCAGCAAGGATGCTTTCTAGTTATCAAAAAATAATGAAAGAATCACAGTTTCCACAACAACATTAAGCAACACAACTTTTTTCAACATTGATAAAAAAAATAAATGTTTCTTGAGCTCCAATTCAGCATATTAGAATGATTTCTGAAGGATCATGTGAAGAGAAGTAATGGCAGCTTTGCCATCACAGGAATAATTTACATTTTAAAATGTACTAAAACAGAAAACAATTATTTTAAATTGTAATAATACTTCTCAATATTACGCTTTTTAAAAATTCTTATTGACCTCCAACATTTAAATTGTGGTAAGATAAATTTCATCATAATTTTAGACATAATTTAAAAAAGTTAATGTGGACACTACAATAAAAAAAATAAGAAAAACACTACAATATCTGACTTTCAACATTTATAAATAATGGAGAAAGTACTTTTAAGTAATGTTGTTAAGGCATAACACTAAAAATATGATACTAGAGCGAAATAATGCACTAAATAAGAGAAATCCAAACCATATTTATTTTCGATTTTGTAGGAGCATGAAAGAATTAAAGAATTTTTTTGTCACGCATCTTTAGTAAAATAGTCTTTTTCGTGATTCTGAGTGCGGGTGAACTGCAAATGACCGCTGCTTCCTGTGCTCACAGGAAGATCAAACACTCCTGGTCGCATAATGGCTTTAAAACGCTACGGCTTTGATCATAGTAACTATCCACATTTACTGTGGTGAAGTGTAGGATTCGGGCCATGCCTTTAAAGTAGGCAATTTTGTTTGTCATTTGGGACTAATCAGAGTACATGTGAGGTGAAACGCAATATCAAACTACTAAAGAATAAAATATGTCTGAGATGTTCGACAAAATGAGCTTCAACGGTTATGAAGGGGACAGTATCAAGAAGTAAAAGTAAATCTTGTGGAGATAGATTTGATATGTTGCCCTCACCGTTCAGTCTCTCTCGTCTCGCTCACAAACAGTTTAGATGGGGGGCAAATTCACACCGAAAAGTGCAGAGTGGGCACTTTCTAGCTTGCATTCAGCAGCGCTTTATTGCGTGACAGATAGAGTGTGTCTCTGTGTGTGTGTTTGTCCCAAGCAGTGTCTCAGTGACAGGTCTGATTTGGGACAACCCCTACAATTCAGCTCTTTGTCAAGGATGGGGGGAGACATTGAACAGGGTGACAAAAAGAAGCACAGCAGAAGAACCACTGAGGTCCAAACTAAAGGATGGCCAATCTACTTATGCACCCCCAGCGTTGACAGCTTGACATTTCTATTCAGCACCTCCAGAAGAGAAGGAAGAGACAAGGAGAAAGAGCTAGAGAGAGTGAGAAGACTAGGCGAAAGATGCTGCTATCTACGACTTGTGTTGAGATGGATTTTATTAATGTCTTCAACTAAGGTGTGATTAAAGCATTCTTGTTACCTGTTTGGACACCCGTGGCTCCTCTTCGATGTATTTCTGCTCAATGGGTATCAAAGTTCTCATGCCGGCTTTTACCTGCAACATATAAACTAATTGAATGTAACAATCCACCGTCGAGTTCAAGACCTGAACGTGATCACGGTGCGTCATTAACGATCTAATCATATATCAAGACATCCCTCCATTTCACACACTCCACACCACACGGCCATGTGACGCTCTCTCACACTCCCGCCTAAAATGGCGGACGGACACACACAGCGGTACACAGACGCACAAATAAAAGGCTGAGGAAAGGGGAGTCTTCAGTAATTAAAAGAGAGAATGAGGACGGGGACAGACAGCCCGGGAGAGGCTGAAGGGAACAAGCAGATAAAGAAGAGAAAAACGCAAGAAAAAAGCTAGCGAGAAAAAGAGAGTGGGACTTACAACGTTATAAATCACGTCTATTTCGAGAAAGATGACCCCTTTGGTTGGCCCTGTCAGTTCCTTGCTTTTCAAGGCGTAAGCTTTGCGTTCTCCATTTTGGATCTGCAAGAGAGGGACATGACAGCCGTCTGTCTGACAATACCCAGCTGAATACACTCTTCATGTGACCTTTGAACCCCAGCTGCTGCATCTGACAGAGAGCCCAAAACAACTGTGGCGGCTCTGACAAGTACCTGTTCATTACGGCCCGACCACTGTCAGCCGCAAATTAACTATCCTGGGGAATCAGCCTGGGAGCGCACATTGCGTCCCCCCTTATCTTTTCTTTTCTTCTCTGTTTTTGTTAGTAGGCTTTTTTTCCTAGTGTTTTTCTCACTTACACATCTTACTCTATGATTACTGAAATCAATAAAGTTTAGAAACATGCCATGTTTGTCTATTTTTTTTAAACTTTGTGCTTTTATCACTTTTACATCTTACGCTATGATTACTAAAATCAATAAAGTTTAGACACATTATCTTGGTCTAAAAAACTTTTTTGTGAGTTTCTCTCACTTTCACATCTTACTCTATGATTACTAAAATCAATAAAAGTGAGATACATGCCATATTTTTTCTGAAGAATTTAAGAGATTTTTTTTTCTTTTTTGTACTTTTCCCCAATCTCAAACTGATTCATTGTTGTAAGCAAAACTCTGCAAGCTCAGGACTTACGTTTAACAACGGTATAGCCACTTTGCCCAAGAAGTCGGCACTTCGGTCTCTGTCCTCGTCATAGACAGTCACCTCTAAGACTGAGTGGATGTCTTTCACATTGCTAGTTGAAGAAAAAAAGAGGTAGGTGAAGAAGTCATTGACTAATATTAAACACTGAAAAGATCTTTCAAGTCATGACAAAAAATGTGATTCATCTAAATCCTTGGTGACAATCTCCATTGTGCTGGGGTTAAAAAAAGATGCTGCAATTCTCCATTTCAAATGCTATCTTTGAAAAGTAGGCTAAAGAGGAGAAGTCTAATGAAAGAAAATGAGGTTATTCTTTAAGAGATGAGCGCTCCAAGGAGAGGCTAGATTACCCAGCTTTCCATGGGAATTCACAAATGAATTTCCAGCCGTGAAGATTGAAAGATTATGAAAAAAAAACATCAATGGAACAACCTCTAGATATCGAACTAATATAAGAAATTATGTATGGCACATTATCAAACAGCACAATGGCTGTACTTGTAGAGGGAGTGTAATCTTGAACAAAAGTTCATTTTCTTCTTAAAGGAAAAAAGTTTACTTATGTGTCACATTTCCAACTACAATACAAAGCTTGATTAAATAATCCTGACTACATTATCCTGTAATTCTCGGCTCTCAGATGTATCTCTGTAATTCATTGAGCTATTACTAACTAACCTTTTCAATACAATAGGTAAAAAAATATTTCTCAAAGATATTTTAAGTTTTCTCCCCTTTTCATTTTTTTTCTTTTTATTTGGTTTACAATTGGACATAAGATATAGTTTTAAACACATTAAAAAAAAAATTATTTGTAAATATATAATTTAGTCTATAATTATCATACCCTATGCATACCTAAAAATATTTAGATTTTATATGTTACACTCTAAAAATGCTGGGTTAAAAACAACACAAGTTGGGTTGAAAATTGACAAAGCCAGTGATTGGGTTAAATTTGATTTAACCCAACTATTGTTTAAAAATGACTACATGGATGGCTTAAAATGAACCCAAAATAGGTTGGAAATTAAAAATCAGACACATAATTAATAAAAGCAACAGCAATAATAATCAAAAGGTGAACATTTTGTTAATAAGCAATATAATAAATGTTTATTGTTTAATTATTATTCATTAAACTTATTAATAAATGTTCATTTATTAAACATGTTAGTAAATGTTAATTTCCAACATACTTTGGTTTCATTTTAAGCAAGCAATACCGTAATTTTTAAACAATATTTAAGTTAAATAAAACTACCCAGCAGGTTGGGCAAAACATTTAACCCAACCTTTTGGGTTAAAAAAAACCCAGTTGCTGGGTTTGACTATTTTCAACCCAACTTGGGTTGTTTTTAACCCAGCATTTTATTAGTGTATGCATTTTTTATTTTTATACTTCTATCAGTATTATAGTGTGCTTTAAAACACATAATAATTTGGTAGACTATGTGATTATATGCAAATGCCAGCACTCTCGCACATGTATATATGCGATTTTGACACTTACAACGTGAAGACTTTGTTCCACTCTGGGTTGAGGTTTTTGTACACGGTGTGCGTCTGTAACCGGTCGTTGCTGAGCTCCACTACACAGAAGGGGTCACTCTTGCCTGTGAGGGACACACACACACACACATTAACTTTATCAGTTTCATTGTATTTACCATGGTGTAATCCACTGGGTGGTGTGCTGGGGGGAATAACTACCTGATAAAGGTGATGGGACAACGAGCCTGAAGGGCCAGATCAAACCACACTGCTGTCTTTACCCAGACTAAAGCTTTAGCAGCAACTTATCATAGCAGAGCTGATTTGATATATTCATTTTGCCCCAGTGTGGTGTCGTTTCCTGTTGTTACACCGACACAGTGGTTTGCACACAGGTAGATAAGCATTTCAGCCTTTGCGCTGCCCTAGAGCACCGTGAGGACATCTCTATCTCTGTCTGGTGTGAACACACACACACACACACACACATAGCTGGTTCCAGACGGGGATGACGACTTAAATACAAATGGTCTGAATGTGGGAAAACTTTCCAAGCGGAGACCATTGTAAATGTCCATTTGCCGACAGGGCATTACGTTTTCACATTAATAAATTAAAATGCTTTAAGTTAGATACCTTTTTTCCTTTTATCAATATATTTTTTAAAGTACAATAGAATATTTCAGCCATGTACAAAATACATTATTATAAGAAGCTGACTCTAGAGACATATTTATATAATCCACTGTCCTACATGCTTTGAAATCAACTATTAATATACACATGTAAATAAATGTTCATAATTTAAAGGAATATTGTTCTCAACCAAAACTTAAACAACAAACTCTTCATATCAGCTTTGATCTAAACTTTTAGTCATTAAATAAACCTCCAAACAAAACAATTGGGAGCACTTTTGTTGTTTGTTACAGAACAGAATTTTTAAAAGCTGGGGCAAAAAATAGCATTAATAATGGTACTTATATTTCAAAATTGCTTTGCAACGTGCAGCAAAGTATAAAATAATTCAATTTCCTGCATGTGAATAACAGAAGCAAAGACATTTAGTTGACAAGTAAAATAAATGTCAGAGTGATCAATGGAAAGTCTTTGCTGTCACCAAGCATATCAATTTCAGGGGTATATTGATCGGCCTGAATTTTTATTTTTTCTTCTTTATCTATAATCAGTATTGTATTTAAATGCGATGATTATGTGTTTGATATAATAAAATTAGTTGACTAAATTTACTGCAGCAATATGGACTGTAATTTTTCAGTTTACAGAAACAAAAGTGTACAGTATACTGTATTTTTAAGGAGTATAAGAAAAAAATTACAGCAAAACTGGTTTTAAAAATACATTTTGGAGATAAAATTATGGATTAAAGATTATATTTATTTTTTGTTTGCGTTAGTAAAAAGAAATAAAAGGAATTTTGTAAAAAGAAATAAAATCTTGCTCCTATTTTCAATCAACTTTAGCACTCGTTCACAATTTATTCACACAAATACTTAATTTGCCATGACTTCCAGTAATTGTGGGTATTTTCACCATTCAAAAATAATTTGCATCTGTTTAAATGAATGTATATTGATAGGCGCAGGAATGTACAACCCTATTCAATATCCTCGCGGTGACACTCGGTCATCCTTGGCGACAAACTACTACGTGTTCGTGAGGCAGCTGTCTGAGCAAATTACACGCTTCGCACTGAATGAAACTTTGACTCCCCAGGTGTGGCCAAGCAGACACTATCCGTGGGTTAATTCTGGGCAAATCCTCATAGACCGCCGAGATGAGTTCAACCTCATTCCAACTGCAATTTGATGAGCGTACGGCACGCCGACGCACAAAACGGTAATTACATTTTTCAGGTCTGGAAGGCGTTTTAAATGAAATGCAGGAACGGTGTTCAGCAGAGGTACCTGCATGAGAGGAGCATTAACCGGCCATAGGATTATCATATACAAACACACTGATGGCAGCGAGGGCAGAACAGTTCCTACAGTTGTTTGGAAACTGATTGTTAATGAAATTGCTGACCGGCAGAGCAATGTCTGCATCTGAAGTGATCTATGTTAAGTATTGAGTGGGTCTATTCAGAAGGAAAGCAGTCTCCTGTCCCTAAATACTGTTGGTTTTACACACTGTCACCATTTATCCTGCTGGCCTGGAGTGGAGGCACTCCAGATAAAAGCCTCAATTAATTACAATGAAAAACAGACAGAAAGGAGGGGTGGGACACACACACACAAAAAAAAAAACACACTCGGTGTTGCAAGAAAGAGAACTAAGATTTCCCTCTCTTTTTCTTTCCTTCTCACCCACATTATCTTTTATGTCCACTTTCCTTCCCTTCCACTTTTCCCGGACTCTCCCTGTCTCCAGTGAGCTCTCTATTAGAGGAGGCACTGTTCCGTGGCCCGTAACCTTGTTGGCTGACACCTCGGTGCCAGGGCCGATTGAGACGGTGAGTCCGTGAGCGAGCCGGGGCTCTTAGAAAAGCTTTGTGCGCCGGCGCTTTGTGGCGGGAAAGGAGTGTGAAATCAGAGCTCATGAGGAGGCCGCGGTTCCCCAGGGAACGCCAGACCGCGCTACGAGGTCAACGTAGTGGGCCGGACTCCCGGAGAGGAGTGAGTAAAGGGGTGATTGCAGAACTGTGCGGTGAGCAGGGAAGGGGGAGGCTGAAGGGTGTGAGAGGGGAGGGGGGTGGACTGCCATTGAGCATGTCTTAATTAAAGGCGTCGATTAGGCGATTAGAGAGACAGCGAACGCAAAGCACTTAGCGGAGAGGAACCTCGTGAGATGCTCCACCTTAAGAGTGACGGTGCTAATGACCTCTACGTCTATGCCTCTAATTCTCTCCGTCTCTCACTCTCTCCCTCCGTCTTTTCACTCTTTCTCGCTCCTGTTTATTTCTGCCACCTCGCACCTCGTCTGCAACCGATTGTGCGGCCTTGATTAATATTCTTGTAATGCAATTCTCAGCTTCATTTCCCACACAAGTGGTCAAATCAAACTTAGGACTGACATTGCCTGCAAAACTTTCAAAGCTAAACAAATAGCTTTTAATGTTAAAATAGTTCCAGAACTGCCAGGTTTATGCCACAAAAGTGTCAAAACATTTAAAATGCTGGTCTTTTTGTTGCTAAGATATAAAGAGGTTTGGATAAGACTGTTTGTCTGAACAATGGTAGATGTTTCAGTGTGTTTGAGAACAGCTATTATTTTTTTCAGTTCTGTTTGGTGACACTTGTGGCGCAGAAATTACGCACTACATTTTTAAAGAAATAATTCAAAAAGTCCTGTGAGTTTAGAGAAACATAAGGGTGCATGATTGATTTTGTTTTATTTTGGGTGAACTACACAACCATTCAAAATTTCATGGTAAGTTTTTTTAAATGTTTTTAAAAGCTTTTATGCTCACCAAGGCTGCATTTATTTGATCAAAAATTAAAATAAAACATAAATTTTGTCAAATATGTGACCCTGGACCACAAAACCAGTCACAAGTAGCACAGGTATATTTGTAGCAATAGCCAACAATACATTGTATGGGTCAAAATTATTGATTTTTCTTTTATGCCAAAAATCATTAGGATATTAAGTAAAGATCATGTTCCATGAAGATATTTTGTAAATGTTCTTCCGTAAATATATTAAAAAAATATTTTTGTAAGTAATATGCGTTGCTAAGGACTTTATTTGGACAACTTTATAGGCGATTTTCTCAATATTTAGAGACCCTCAGATTCCAGATTTTCAAACAGTTGTATCTTTCAGATGATGTACAAATCTCAATTTAAAAAAATTTACCCTTATGACTGGTTTTGTGGTCCAGGGTCACATATTATTACAATGTAAAATCAGTTTTTTCAGCATCATTACTCCAGTTTTCAGTGTCACATGATCCTTCAAAAATCATTCAAATATGCTGATTTGCTGCTCAAGAAACATTTCTTATTATTATTAATGTTGAAAACAGTAGTGCTGATTAGTATTTTTGTGAAAACCGCAATATATTTTTCAGGTTTTTCAGGATTCTTTGACTAACAGAAAGTTCAAAAGAACAGCATTTGTTTGAAACAGAAATCTTTTGTAACACTTAATGCATCACTGCTAAATAAAGTATTAATTTCTTAAAATAACAACAACAAAAAAATATATACTGCCCCTTAAACTTTTGAACAGTAGTGTATTACTTTAAGAAAAGTTAAAAGGCACATAGAAATATCTTTATTTGAATATTACACACAGCAGCTGATTTAGTTGCAACGAGGTCACAGTCTCAAGAGGAACGACAAAAAAAAAAAAAAGTAACAGATTTAGATTTTAATTCTGGTGTAGTACTAATGAATGACTCAAGGTGAGTGTGTTTGAATAAGAATCCGACTCTGAATAAGAATCAACTAACTGCACCATCTCCAATCTTTTTTTTCAACTTGATAATTCATAGTGCCAGAAACTAGGCCTGTCCACTGCAGACCTAATTAAAAGTAAGAATTAATGGAAACCAGAGCAGACGCACAAGAAAAAAAAATACATTTAAGAGGCACAGTAATCTCAGAAGCCAACGATCCATTAACACAGAGCGGAATGCAATATTATCAGCCTCCTGCTGACCATTCCAAGGGAAATGATAGTCTTTATCAGTAACTGCGGAAAACAGAGTGAGAAATCATATGTCAGGATCACTGTTTGTGTGTGTGGGAGGGTTTTCCTTACCTGTAACATCAGCTGCCATCAGCCCCTCCGCTCGGATCACCTTCACCTGCACCATGCCCACGTCTTTAATATTGTGAAAGGATCTGAGAAGACTCTGTTGAGGTCAAAGAGGGAAAAAAAGCATTTGAGAGTATATGAGACTCCATATCCACACCAGCTGAAGAATATACAATGACCCTGAGAAGCATTTAAACATTTAAGTTGTTTAAAAATGAATGAATTTCAAAGCATACAATAACAAAATATTAAAGAAAGAAGCATCTGCAAACAAATGATGCTAGATCTTTTCTCAGCACTATATAACTACACTTTAAAAACTTGTTTTGCTTGTGTTTGTTCTATATATATATATATCATTAAAATACAGTAAATGACGCATATAAATATGAAATGACAATTTCACATTTTTAAAATGTGGCATTATTGTCCAAATACGTTTTTGAAGCTTACATATATACTTTGTGAACTTTGTAAGCTTCAGAAAATGTACTGCTTACTAAAATAAAATGATGTTCTATAATCAGTCCTATAATTTGAACGTCATAAACAAATTGGAGCAGCCAAGATTAATCCACACGCATGATTTAGAACAAATATAATAAATGGATTTAAAATACAAATATAGATATAAAAAGTCATCAGTGAGAAGAGGATAATAAAATTAAATAAAAATGAATAAAACAGTGCTGATGTCAAACCCAAGTTCTATCAGTTCACTTTCAGAGTGCATGTTCGTCCATACTCACATCCATGTTCCTCCAAAAAAGCATTTCTTATTCTACTCATTCAGTTTCAGATAACTATGTGAGCAATTAAACTAAAAGAAAAAAAGTAAATACTAGCAGAGACGCCACTAATTTCTAAAACAGTAAATCTTCGGGAGGAGGATAAACTGCTCAAAGACAAGTGCATCAGTAAAGACACTTAAGCATGATTTATGGGCGAGTCAATTACGCTCATACCGATAAAAGCCTCTCATTGAGAGACCATAATACTCCATTACAGTTCCTTTGTGTGTCTTTTGTAGCATTAAAGGGGCTGACATTTAGCCATGAAACAAACTAGGCATCACACACTAACTGTGTGGTCACAGCATGAGTAATCTCTCTTTCTCTTTCTCTCTCCCCCCTTCTCTTTTCTCAACATTTTATAGTGTGTACAGTTTTGTCAAACAAAATTAATAGTTAAAAACACACCTAGTGAATAAACATATATAGGCTACAGTATCTATAAAAATAAATCTCTTTCACAGATTAAATATCAAGTTAACAGACCTTTTCTTCTTCTAAGAAAAGGAAAAGATAGTAATAAGATAGTAATAACCCCTAGTAATAATAACGTTTCCACTGGAGCTTTAAAAGAGATCTCAACAATGTTTCAAATTGTGTCATACCAAAGTCTGCAAATCAAAAGTAAGAGATTTCTATATTTTTCAGTATCTAATTCTTCTAAAATAAATTATTTCATAGCTCTAATATCAATTCACTTTTAAAACTCGAAACTATTATGCCAACAAATGTCTTAATTGTTAGTTTTAATTTCTCCCAAGGATTTTAAATGAAACCTGCGAAGCCTCCTGAGCTATGAAAGAGCCACCTCTGAACAACAAAACATGTACATGTGCGTCTAATAAATGCAAAATAGTGGAAAGTTGTCTGTTAAATTAAATAAAATATGTCTGTACATTTCTGCCCTCCATATGAACCACAGAGTAAAAGTTGAAGAAACTCTTGTGACATTTCTAGATGGACACTTTCATGCGCGCAGAGTGAATGGAGCTGGACTGACAGAGACGACACAATCTCACTGGTGTGCCTTCAAAAGCACTGGAGACTTCACTTTAATTCTCTTTTTGGCAATAAGCCCTACACATACCCAGAGGAATAATTATAATTTGAATTCTCAAGTCAGGGCCAGGCTGCAGACTTAATTCATTATACACTCGGACTGCCTTCGCCTGTTACGAACGATATTATTGTTGAAAAATCCTCTGATAGCAAACGAGTGAAGAGGGGGAAGAAGAAAAAAAAAAAAAAAATCAAGTGATGATTGAGGGGGGAAAATTTATTTTTCCACATACATTCAATACATGATTTCTCAGTAGATATCAAAGGGCTTGTTATTTATGATTATTGCAGCCTTGAAGAAAAGTGACTTCTTTTTTGGAGCTTGTGCATTTCCATAGCAGAGGAATTTCTGATTTGCAAAGGGTGCTGGCTTTTCAGACCCCTCAAAAGACAGGCAAGGAGATTGAAAAGCTCAGGAGATGAGGCCTCTTTATTTTTTTAATGAAAGGCTGAAGAATATATTTTCCCACCCCCCTCGGCTTCGGGGCCGACAAGGCAAGGCCAACTCATATGGTACGCTGAGGAGGAGTGCGGTTTAGTCCCATTACAGGAAAGGGGTAGCGCATAAACACTTGCGCACACACAGAACCTCTTCTAACCCCCAACCAGACAGTAGGGACCGAAAAGGGAGAGAAGGGGAGGGGTGAGATGGCGGGGCTGTGTCTTGAGTGACAGCTTGTCACCGTGACGTCTTATTCCATCTCTGTTGTGGAGAAAATGAATGTCACCGCGCGGAGCCTTATGACTCGCTGTCATCTCGCAGGCGCTCACCTTTTATCAATGCTCTAAATAACATTTCAAGCCCACCGTCTCCAGCCGGACAATCCGGTCAGGGGACATTAAATCGGATGACTGTGAAATGTCATAATAAAAATGGAATGCTAACAGCTTCCACCCCCCTCTTCCCTGCCTCCCTCTTTTTGCTGCTCTCTCACTCTTTTCCTCCTACTTCCCATCCTTACACACACACACACACACACACACACACACATTGCTGTACTTGTTCACATTTTGATTTGGAAGCGAGTGACAGGGCCAGAGAGGAACTGTGCGCCTCCACTTCAGCAGAGGTCACCCTGGCCCTGATGCCCATTAACGTCCATTACACACGAGTCGCCCGCACTCACCCGACTACTATTAAAATGCATAATTTCGCTCCGCTAACAACAACAGCTGTGAAGTGCAGACAGATACAGTCCTCCTCTCTGGGAATATTGGGAAATAACTGCTTAAAGACTAAGCTCCATGAGCTCTAAAAAAGATGCAATCGTATTTGAGGCTCATTCTTTTCATTTCTAAAATCCAGAACGACAAAAAAAAATGTGATTAAATGCAAATCTATAAATGGAAATACAGAAATAAACTCTAATATGTTTTGGAAACACTTCGTTATATGCATTTATTAATCTGTCTTTATTAATGTGAATCAATTCAATTAAAATTAAACAACATTATTATACTATTGTTCATTGTTAATTCATATAAATTCATATTTCTATTCATTTATTCATGTGAATAAATTATTATTAATATATTGTTTATTGTTAGCTCATCAATAGTTGTATTTATGCATTTATTAAATGTAAATAAAAAATGAATTATTATATTATTCTGTTCATTGTTAAATTGTCAATTAATAGTTTATTTATGCATTTATTAAAGGTAAATACAAATAAATAAATAATACATTATTATCATTATATTTGTTAGCTCGCCAATTAATATTAATAAATAAATAAAAAATAATAATTATCAAATTAGCATTGCCCATGATTAATAAATGTTGTACAAGTACTGTTCATTTTAACTATTGCCTTAACTAATTCAACATAAAACAACCTTACTTTAAAGTGTTACCAGCTTTCACTGTTCTCATAAACAATTGATTGCGTGCACACAGAAAAATCAAGCCAACTCAACTTTAGGCAGACATGTCTATATAGGCTAAATGAAAACATACATGCATTTTTCCTAGGCCTATGTCATGTTGTAAAGCTTGTGGAGTAAATGAAAGCGTTGGAGATGTGGCATGACGTGCTGAATGACAGGTAAACAGCGACAGACGTCTTCATTCTGTGCCTCTAACACACCTTGACAAGGCTCTTGGGCCCACACACCCTATATGCTAAGCACTGAAAGCCATCTGATATGCCTCCTCCACTTTAATGATGTATCTGAGGCTGGTGCAATGCTGCATTAAAAGACTTAATTGCATCCTATGCAACCCCCCCAACCCCCATCCCCGGCAAGTGAGGACATCCACAGTTTAAATTGGGAGCATCTGTAGTTTCACAGC
>RJVU01053075.1:451832-487493 GCA_003731715.1 Anabarilius grahami
TATATATATATATGGTAACATTTTATTATTGTTTTAAGTTTTTCATCTAATAATTATATTTTATTTTATTTCAGCTTTATTGAAATTAATAATTTTACTTAATGATAATATTCTACACAAAAATATCAAATTCAGAGACCAAAACTGTCACTTGGATAGATGGATAAAGAGAGAAAAAAACATTTATTTAGAAAAAGATATTGTTCACAGACCCACCACACAAATTTAAAAACAAAAATAAAATAAAATAAACTCATGCTTCAAATGAGGCATTAAATCAGGCAAAATATGCATAATTTTCAGGGTAAGACGAGAAGAACACATAGCTTTACATATCAAAAATCACCAGGTTATATATAAGTGCTCTGATCACATCCTGCATGTCTACTGTTATCTCGTACCCTTACTGTATAAAGTGTACAACAATGATAAAGTGCATTATCTCCTCACAGAACACTGCAGCACATGCACCGTGCAGTCGATGCAATATGAAGATGGCAAGAACAGAGAATGCTTTATTTTCTCAGTCAGTTGCTACAATACACAAAGGAAACACTGACAGCCCTGAATTTGGATCTGATTTCAGCCTTAAATTGAAGCCGTGACAAAGCACTTGACAAAGATGCACTTTCTTATCTGTACACCAGATGGCAGCGTTTCTTACCTTGTATATTGCAGCACATAGAAAATAAAGTCAGCAAAAGCCGATTTTACAACTGAAAAAAGTAAGCAAGGGTAAAAAAAATGAAAAGGGCTGGGGGTCACTGCCCCCTTCAGTCTGAGAAGAGAACTGCAGAAGGCAGGGATCAGTTCATGCTATTACCTTACTGGATCGTTTCCAGCTCCTTCTCATAAGCATGGTCTGTGAATGAGACAAAGCGTTATAAAGCCACCCCTTGCCCTCTCTAACAGGGTGTTAGAGGTGAACCTGACAGCCAGTCTGAATACAGTTCAGAAGAGTCAAGGGGTCATAAGGAGGCAGCCCGGGGAAGCTATGGTCGGGGGGCAGCCATTATAAGCTAATAAAACTAGTAACTCACACAGAAACTGTGTGAAAATGTTGTCATTCAAAGCTTTATTAGTTCATCAACACAAAGATACACACATACCCAGATACACACACACACATACAGATATCGATAGAGGTGTTATAAGTGATTGGATCATAATTGTTGAGGTCACCTTGTTTAAGGCCGAAAGTAATCATATATTTTATATCAAATGAATCTTTTATATGGTGTTTAATGTGCACAGTAAGCATGTGCTCAATTTGACTTTCCACTTCAAGAAACTAGAATATCTTAATATTTTTAGCATCTCTTTCTCGATTTATTTGCTGCCAAAAGTAAAGAATTTTTTTTAGATTAGAAATAAAAAAAAATCCATATTTGTTTTCTGTGATGATAAACTAGATTCCACTTACACATTAAACGTCACATCACAACAATGTAGCATACTACTGCGTGAAGTGTTTATCGTTACATTTGCATCCTGCTTCACATATTACATTTCTAAAAAAAAAATTATATACATATATATATATGTGTGTGTGTATTGTATATGGTACCATATGCCGTACTTTAGTATTCCAAACCGTACTTATCCATTATCATGTTTAGGGTGCATTTGTTATGGCACTATCTGGCTAATAACCGGATTCATTTTTCTCTCATTGAAATTCTGCCCGCCAAAGCTGAACATATTCTCTAGAGTCTAGACAATAGATTTCTATCTGAAGTATGCAATAGAAGTACTTTCCAGGTCAGACATTGGCTCATCCAGCCAGAGAACAAATTTGTAGTCTTCTTTACTGTGGTCAAATTGGTGAAATAATATATATTTGCTCAGAAAAACCATATGGTCCCTTTGAAAATAAAAGGGAAAATGGCAAAGTATACTATTGTTCACAAGGTTGGGGTCGGATTTTTTAATGTTTTTGAGACTTTTATGCTCATTTAAAGTCTTATGCTCATCAAGGCTGCATTACTTTGATCAAAAATATAGTACAACATTGAAATATTATTATAATAGCTTTTTTATTTTAATATATTTTCAAATGTGATTTATTCCTGTGATGGCAAAGCTCATTACTCCAGTCTTCAGTGTCACATGATCCTTCAGAAATCATTCTAATATGCAGATTTGCTGCTCAAGAAACATTTCTTATTATTACTAATGTTGAAAACAGTTGTGCTGCTTAATATTTTTGTGGAAACCACTTTTTTTTACAGGATACTTGATGAATAGAAAGATTAAAAGAACAGAATTTATTTGTAACGATGTAAAAGTATTCACTGTCACTACTGATCAAGTCAATGTGTTCTTGCTGAAAAAGACAGAAAAAAATTGACCCCAAACCTTTGAACGGTAGTGCAACTCAAAGAAAGTGCTGATTACCTTAGATTTCAATTTAAAAAAATAAAACATTTTAATTAGATACCGAGCTCCCAAACCACCTTACCAATACATTTCCATGATTTTCTCAAAATGGACCGGTTTGGACAAGTACTTATAAAATCATTTTATAGAGATTACACTTGTAAAGAGAAATTCCTAATGATATTTATACTGTGCAGCTGAAGAAGAAATAATTTCCCTGATATTTTCAGGTTTCCCTGACTGTAGGAACCCTGTAGACAGAAATATGGAAACAGAATGCATGTATTTTCCTGAAAGTACAAAACAATGGGAATTTTCAGGAATCACTCTATTCAGGTCTGATAATGTAAAGTATTGCATGTTCCAAGCACATCTGATCCAGCAACGTCACGTCACACCCCAGCTCATATTCTCAGCTCAAACACATCAGCTAGAAAAGCACAGAGATATGAAAATGAAAAACTCACTGTTTCCCTGAAGTCTCCCTCTTTTGGAATAAGTGTGACTGCCAGATCCAGTGAACCCAAGTCATGGTTAGGATAGTGGGGATCTTTGAGTTCAAGAGTCACATCCAAGGTCCTAAAAGGGCACAGAGAGAACCTACAGTATGAACAACTGAATGCCTGCCATGATCAAAGATTATGTGTTCTACGTTTCTGTATCAGTGAGATACACTATATTGCCAAAAGTTTTGGGACACCTGCACATATACACATATTTTATATATATATATAAGGTAACATTTTATTATTATTTTAAGCACATGAACTTTAATGACATCCCATTCTTAATCCGTAGGGTTTAATATGGAGTTGGCCCACCCTTTGCAGCTATAACTGCTTCAACTCTTCTGGGAAGGCTTTCCACAAGGTTTAGGAGTGTGTTTATGAGAATTTTTAACCATTCTTCTAGAAGCGCATTTATGAGGTCAGGCAGTGATGTTGGCGAGAAGGCCTGGCTCGCAGTCTCCGCTCTAATTCATCCCAAAGGTGTTCTATCGGGTTGAGGTCAGGACTCTGTGCAGGCCAGTCAAGTTCCTCCGCACCAAACTCACTCATCCATGTCTTTATGGACCTTGCTTTGTGCACTGGTGCGCAGTCATGTTGGAACAGGAAGGGGCCATCCCCAAGCTGTTTCCACAAAGTTGGGAGCATGGAATTGTCCAAAATGTCTTGGTATGCTGAAGCATTAAGAGTTCCTTTCACTGGAACTAAGGGGCCATACCCAACCCCTGAAAAACAACCCCACACCACAATCCCTCCTCCACCAAACCTTACACTTGGCACAATGCAGTCAGGCAAGTACTGTTCTTCTGGCAACTGCCAAACCCATTGGATTGCCAGACAGAGAAGCGTGATTCGACACTCCAGAGAACACGTCTCCACTGCTCTAGAGTCCAGTGGCGGCGTGGTTTACACCACTGCATCCGACGCTTTGCATTGCACTTGGTGATGTAAGGCTTGGATGAAGCTGCTCGGCCATGGAAACCCATTCCATGAAGCTCTCTACGCACTGTTCTTGAGCTAATCTGAAGGCCACCCGAAGTTTGGAGGTCTGTAGCTATTGACTCTGCAGAAAGTTGGCAACTTCTGCGCACTGTGCGCCTCAGCATGCGCTGACCCCGCTCTGTGATTTTTATGTGCTGTTTTTATGTGCTGTGATTAGTTGCTGTTGTTCCCAATTGCTTCCACTTTGTTATGATACCACTAACAGTTGACCGTGGAATATTTAGTAGTGAGGAAATTTCACAAATGGACTTATTGCACAGGTGGCAACCTATCACGGTACCACGCTTGAATTCACTGAGCTCCTGAGAGCGACCCATTCTTTCACAAATGTTTGTAGAAGCAGTCTGCATGCCTAGCTGCTTGATTTTATACACCTGTGGCCATGGAAGTGATTGGAACATCTGAATTCAAAGATTTGGAGGGGTGTCCCAATACTTTTGGCAATATAGTGTACTATTATAGTTGTTAAAATTTTGAATTTTTTATTTTTCATATTTTCCATTTTTATTTTCATTTTAGTTTTTTCAGTAATTTAGTTTTTGTCATTTTTATAAGATTTCTTTTTAATGTCTATATATATTTTTTTATTTCAGTGTTTTTTTTAGTTATTTTAGTACAAATGAGAACACAAAGTGAGAAGTGGCTTGGCAGCTTCATTTAAATATGAGCATTTTTTTTTCTAGTTAGTGTTTATTTTAATTCAAGTTTTTTTTTATGGTTTTAGATTTAGTCAACTATAATAACACTCATTTGTACATGCAAAATCACTAGGGGGCAGCAATGCCAAAATAAATGAACTGAGATTGCGACTCTTGTGATTGTGTTTCAGATGCGTTATTGTGTCACAAAGCATTAGACGACCTTTGGTGCTCCAGGGACTCTAAATAGAGATATGCAGAGCCCATGAAGTCATCCTGCAGCCCAAAGTCATAGTCAAAGACCTGCAGAGGAAAGAAAACAACCAACAGTAAGGCATGTCATTTCACACGACAAAGAACAGAAGCAGGAGTTACTGTGACTGTAAGACTGGCGTACAGTTTAAAGCGTAAATATACAGTACAGGCTGACTCTTTACAATCTCCATTAGCTGCATTAAAATTAAAACACAATAAATAAGCACTAATGACTTAGCATCAAATAAAAGGTCTACATAATCGATTTAACGACTGGAGTGAAGCACTCAAAATGTTTTTTATCATTTACCTTCACATAGAGTGGCTCTCTCAAACTCTCCACCAACAGACTGACTTTCTCTTCCCATACTGGGTTCAGGTTTTTGTGGATTGTCTTACTGCGGAAAACCTCCTTCCCTGCGATCTTAAACTTCACATATGGGTCACTGGTCCCTGTCAATACATCAAGAAAAACACACAATATATTTGACTGTTATTCAAAAGAAACAGTAGTAAATAAAGTCTTTTTTTTCTTTCTACAAAACTAGAACAGCATGGTGTTATAGACAAACTTAGTTTAAATAGCACTTTGGAACCACTTTCCAAATACTGCAAAAGAAAGAACTTAATTGAGAATAAGCATTCTCTATATTCAACCCTTCTGATAACTATCATACATCATCCAGCTATAAAATGTAGTCTCAGACTGAGATGATGCAATAAATTCTTATTGCTGACAACAACAAACACATAATTATGTTCATATGCATGTAGTTATCATCTGTTTTGTTGTTGTTGTTGTTTCTTTTGCTGTAAAGCTCTTGCTTTCCCATGGAGTAGTTGTGTACGGTGTGTGTAAATTGGTCTGAGGCAGTGGAGGCAGAATGATTTGGGTCATGTGACCTTAACTGTCAACTCTTATTGGCTCAAGCACTAAAATGAGAGTGGATAAGTGTGCTGTGTGCAGCCAAGGGCAGTCAGAATACAGCGACCGCAAACATAAATAAACAAATACACCACTGAATAATAATCAACTTGACAGAACCTCATTATATAGCCTGAGAAAATAAGCCTCAACAGAATGAGCATATAATAACATTTAATGTGTGTAAATGTGATATATTCCACAGTGTTAATACATTAAGAGACTTGTCTAAGTGACTTGCCTCCCTAAAGTAGCAAAAGCAACATCCTGACATTTGACTCAATTGGTTTGCAATAGTGCAGTTTTCATAAGAGACCACTAGATGTCACTATGTGTTCAGTGTAAAATGCACACAGAGTCCTGCATCTGTCACCTGACCTGCTCTATATCACTGTGGTCACCGTGATTTTGCCAAGTAAGACATGTTCCTAGATCAACATATTTTGTTGATCCTGGAACAACATTCCTATGCAAAAATTTAGTCCTAACCTTTTCCCAACCCATAAACCTAACCTTACCCATAACTTATCCCTAAAATCAGAGGGAAATGATAGTTGAATAACACTGTTATGGAAGCACCTAACCCAGGTTGTAAGCCTAAACTTGACATAAATGGTAAATGTGTCCCTCAAATCTGATTGGTTGATTGGAATGTTGTTCCAGGATCAACACAGATGTTGATCCAGGAACATGTACTTGGTGAAATCACATTCACCATATGACTGCAGTGGATCCGGATGAGGAAGCATAGCATAATATCTACCAAAGATGTAAAATCACAGCACTTGCCATGCGAATCTGATGAATCAAGAAGGTATGTGGTTTAATAGAAAAATGTGGCATCATTCCTCACAAAATAATGAGCAGGAAAAGCAACACAAACATTTATAAGCTTTTAAAAAAACATTTTATTTTTTAAATGATATAAAAGTATTTGTACTGAAAATACTGAAAATAAAAAATGTCATACTGTACGTCAGATTTGTCAATAAAATCTTTAGTCTAAATAATGTGGTATAACATATTTAAGTGTCATTCTGTGCACAAAATGCAACAAATAAATAGTCAATCACACAGTCTGTTGTGCCAAACCACAGTAAACACATCCTGAATGGAGCCCTTAGATTTAATTACTCTGACAAACATCAATGTCGAGAGAAAGGTCAATATTATGACTATATAAAGTGTTGGATTTACCGGGAATCAATCAACCTCCTAATGTTTAAATTCAGCTCACGTTCTGCTCTGCAGAAACCTGTGTGTCCCTGTGGAGAGATGCATTAATACCCAGCAACAAAAGAGTGAATGTGACGCTACAACAGTATACGATAGCTTTAAAGACCAAATTCAAGTTTAAATAGCTCACAAATCTCATGCATATTCAGATTTGGCACCAATGGTACATTAGAAAATACTGTGTGTAAACAAGAATGAGATCTGAAGCAAAGGAGACTATCAGAGTATACCGACTATGTTCATCGCATAAAGCTATTGAATGCGTTCGGGAGACCAACGTGCATGATTCATATGTTTTATGATGCTTTTTGACATTTATGAAACTCGAAAGCCCCTGGTCACTATTCACTTTTATTGTATAGAAAAGAGCAGTGTGGACAAGAAAACACAGGTTTGGAATGACATGAAGTTGAGTATTGGATTGACAATATATATTTGAGTAAAGTATCCTTTTAAAAGTTTTAGTATTTGTCCATTTTTCTATTAACATCGTCTCATCTGCAAAAACTGCAGACTGGAGTATGTTTCACTGAAAAAAGTGTTGGTGTGGGCACGCTGATGACAGCTTCATTTATACGATCACTTAAATTACATCAGCTCGCTGGCAGGGAATCCCCATTCAACACCTCTGCAGAGTCTCTGAGGAAAGCCTCTGTAATGTCGTTAAATCAGCATTGAGACATTTAGTCCAGTAATCAAACCTTCTCCTGTAGATCAGTATAGTTTGATTTGTTTTTTTGTTGAATTTCACATATAATGTATTTTCTGAATCAAGAACACAAATTGTTTTGAAAAACATGAAAACAAAACTTCAGTTAAGCAAACCTCTTGCTGCAAATATCCACAGACATTAAATATAATAACCAATTCACTGTCTTTATATATAACTCAAATCCATCCCCTCATTTAGGAGATATACAAAACCAACACAAGATGTTATTTTCCTATTCATCCACCCATAAGGTCAATCCTAGTGTTCATTCAGCCACTGAGTCATTCATCTAAATAATACAATAAACTGCATTCAAATTCAAGAGGAGTCAGTGACTCTAGATAATGACTCTGGTTAAGCAATCTGTTTGCCTCTGGATGTTGATGCCCAGCTGTGAATTATGTTTGTGCACCATGAGATAGCTGCAAGAAGTCAGTTTATCTTAATGTCTCCATTTCAAGGTAAAGGAAAAGACCAAAGACGACCTGATGTGAATATTTAACAGTGTATACATGTTAAAACATTCAATATAGACAATTCACATCACATAAACACATCACATACTATAAGAAATACAGGATAACAACTGAAACCACACTTAAAAATGTTTCTGTTTAAGATTTTCTATTTGTATACATCTTACAGCAGAGCAATTTGAGTGAAAAGAACTTGTCTTTTTCTTTCTGTTCTCCAGCATGATTTGAGATTATCTAAAAAGCACATTTAGTTTTAGTGGAGGAACATCTGACCATCTGTACAATGAGTCACATGGTCACATCACAAATTTACTTATTTGATTAGTGACATATAAACAGTGCAGAATCTGAAATATTTCTTATTCATTTCACGTACTAGTTTTGATTTCTGTCCCAGATTTCCATTGTGGTCTCCAATTTTTGAACATTACTGGACATAGAACAGTGGATGTCAGCCTTTTTTACTTCAAGGCCTCCCCATAGTGTGGTGCAGGGATGATGTATTTTTGTAGGCCATACCAGAAGTTAGCATCACCCTAGTCTCAGCCTCAGACGTCACGCCCATGGACAGTTGGCTGAATTTCTGATGCATATGGCACAGAAAATTGGAAACACTTCAGGAGTTTCAAAGTCGTCATCTGAATTCTACAGGATTTCAGAGAGTGGAGACGTGTGTGTCATGTTCTTTAAAGGTGCGGTGTGTAAATTTAAGCGGCCTCTAGTGGTGAGGTTGCGAATGGCAACCAACGGCTCAATCCACCACTCACCCCTCCCTTTCAAAGCACATAGAAAAGCTACGGTTGCTGACACAGGACAAAGATGTCGTCGTCTGAGACAGAAGAGAGTAGCCAGTCAAGCAAACGCACTCTGTAAAGCAGTTTGTCCATTTAGGGCTACTGTAGAAACATGGTGGCACAAAATGGCGAATGCGGTGTATGCACTCTAAAAAATGCTGGGTTAAAAAAACCCAAGCTGGGTAAAATATGGACAAACCCAGCAGGTTGGGTTAAAAGGCACCTATTATGCCCTCTTTCACATGATGTAATATAAGTCTCTGGTATGGTCAAGTTTCAGCTTATAATACCCCACAAATTTGCCCCTATTTGGGGGTGAGCAAAAACACACCTTTTACTATATTACTATATTGCTGGCTAAAAAAATTAATCCAAAATTGGTTGAAAAAAATGGCTGGGTGAAAACAACCCAATCCCTGGTTTTGTCCATATTTAACCCAGCAGTTTTTAGAGTGTGTAGATAGAAATTGCTCATTCTAAGGTAATAAAAACATAATGGTTCATTATGTAAGGTCTTTATACACTACTGAAAACATAGTTATGTATATTATATTGCATTTCTGTCAATAGATCCTCCTAAATATTACATACTGGACATTTAACTGTCCGCCTGGATACAAAGCTGTCATGATGCCAAACCCCCTCATGGAAGAAGAAAAACATTGTGTTTACAACTGTAACAATGAGCGCTTATCAGGACAAACTAAACACTGGTCTGTCAAAAGTAGGTGAAGTATGTAAAGTCCATTGTATAGACATTGTAAAATATGTCCAAGAGTTATATCTGTTATTGTAGGGACATTGACTTTACATTTCCACTCCCCTAAACATGGCGCTGAACAAAACTGATGGCTGTTTGCTTTGTATGTCAGATGGCCTGTTGGGCGGTCCTGCTGCCATGGAGTCTAGACCTTCTGCCATCAGTCTGAAGATCTGGCTACACAATACTAGCATCACCCTGGTTCCCTCAACGAAAATGATTTTTTCCATTGGGTTTTGGATTAATGTAATAAATAAAGTCTGTGACTAAAAGCTTATTCTTATGATCATGATAATCTTCACAAACGAACACAACTATTATGGATTTTGAAGCATGAATACAATTGGCAGAAGTCAAGAGCTAAACATAGGCTATAAACTAATTACACCATGCTAGCATGACTTTAACAACACCATCACTAAATTTCCGACAACTCTTTCAGTCTTTGTTTAAAACATTGAACGTTCGAGTTAGAATAGTTTGCAAGAGTGAGATTAGAATAAGAGACAACGAGACTGTGAAAGTAGACTAGTGAGTAGATGTCCTCGACAACCTCTGTAGTCCCATTTAGCCACTTGTTATTTTGTAAAAGCTAAGTAAAAAAAAATAATATACAAATAAATATTCACAAGAGGGTATTATTTCAAGCATTTAAACAAAAACCAATTCAAAAAACCTACTGACTTCAGGACTATGCACAGGAAGTGCTAAAATGCTAAATACGTCATCCCTGCACCACTCTATTGTCCACAACAATATTTGAAGATTAACAATAACATTTCAGACTGACATTAACTAAGATTAATAAATGCTGTAGTCCATGTTAACTAAAGTTACCAAATGAAACCTTATTGTATAGCATTATCTTAGAAAGGTAAAATAATGCACAGAATATTGCACAACAACAACAAAATACTCAAAAGAGAGAGAAAGGCATCCTTGTATGCAGCACTGAACAATGTATTGGAAAGTTCTGAGGTGGAAAAAATGCTGACACACATCAACTGTGGGTCTGATGTATGCCGCATCTCTGCCCTTGACAGCCGCCTGCAGCACAGCATTCAGCATTATGGGTACTGAAAGATGTTTGTCATTAATCTGACTAAAGCGGGTAAAATTTGTGATCAAGAATAATTTCTCATCAAGCACAATGGAAGATGGACAGAATGGCAGAATTTCCCACATGCATTCCCCATCACATTCATCAAACTGCCCTCCACAACACATGAGTGAGCAGAAGTGGAGGTGCTCCAAGACATCCGTTCACAGAAGGATCAATAGATGGTTTGAATGAGTGAGGCACTGTGTGCGACTGCAGGGTCATAGTGTGCTGATCGGTGAGCGATATCTCCTCTTCCCTCAGATCAATATGTACATTAAACACCTGCACATTTGCCCTCAAACTGCATTTTTTATTGACCTATAAAAGTTGTGCCACTGTCAATCTAAAAGGCCAGTGAGCTTAAATTGAAACCATCACTATAACTATCACTATCATGGCCAGAAACCAAGAATGCGTAATTGTTTGCTTATGGCAATGACCTGAGTTCATAAGCAGCTAGCGAAGGTAATTTCTTGACCCCAGCCCTGTTCTAAAATCGATCTGCCTTTGTTGGTTTAAGCTGGATTCTCCCTGTTGTTTCCTTCACTGTCATTTCAATAAAAAGGAAGAACTTAATTCTTATTTTTATATTTCTCTTATCCTAAAATATGTGTCCAGTGGCTTCATTTAGTATTTTGTGGAGAGATTTGGTTCTATTATCATATATAAACAAGCTATTATGGAATAAATAAATTATTAATGACGAGTCATTGTGCTCTATGACTGACAGATTCTTACTGACAGATTTTTGTCACAACACCAATGTGTACACTATGATAAAATTTAGCTCAAAGAATTATACAGACAATGAGAATGAAATGCTCTTATCATTGTTGTTGTCATTATTTATATATGGTACATATACAAAATACATAATGTGTTTGCAGCTGATGAATAGGAAGTAAAAAACAGCATTTATTTGAAATAGAAATATTTGTGACAAATGTCTTTACTGTCACTGATATGGAAATACAAAAAAAAAAATGTTGTCTATCAATTTGTCTATCAGTGCTATACTTGACAGCCACAGTAATTTAATTATCTATTCAGAGCCTCATTTTATTTATCTATTATAAGTTGGATTGATGGGTTGCATTAGTCTGGCAAGCATGTTATAAGTTTTGACTAAAATTCACACACTTCATAATATTGGCACAGAGGCTGGTGTTCAATCATTAACCTCTGCTTTGCTTGTGCAGCCATCTTACACTCTCTGTCACAAATAATACTGCAGCATCAGAGTGGAACTGCCTTTGCCAGCAATGACGAAACACACTAACAAACTGGCACTGAGCAACCGATTCAGTTGAGCTGTGATTTTCTACAATAGATCAAAAGACAATTGTCATGTCAGTTTTAGTGGCCAATAAAAACTGTGGCAATTTCAGCAACGGCACAGATATCATAAAATAAGCTACTAAACAAGCAGGACAGCACAAGCAGAATCTTACTCTAGAAGTGTACTATATGCCATGTAGCCACCAAGGGGCAGTGTGTCATTGATAAATGTATTCTCTCTCCACTATCTTGTTCTTTTGGCACACATCTTTTATGTTAACCTGTGGGAATATTCCAGAAAGAAGGTTATGCAACATGCCTGGGAAAGTTTGCAAATAAGTAAACAGACAACCTTAACTTTTGGTTCCAAAATATGAGGTGATTTTCAGAGAACTAGACATGGCAACATACACTATATTGCCAAAAGTATTGGGACACCCCTCCAAATCATTGAATTCAGGTGTTCCAATCACTTCCATGGCCACAGGTGTATAAAATAGCTGTACATTTGTGAAATTTCCTCACTACTAAATATTCCATGGTCAACTGTTAGTGGTATCATAACAAATTGGAAGCAATTGGGAACAACAGCAACTCAGCCACGAAGTGGTAGGCCACGTAAAATCACAGAGCGGGCTCAGCGCATGCTGAGGCGCACAGTGCGCAGAAGTCGGCAACTTTCTGCAGAGTCAATAGCTACAGACCTCCAAACTTTGTGTGGCCTTCAGATTAGCTCAAGAACAGTGCGTAGAAAGCTTCATGGAATGGGTTTCCATGGCCGAGCAGCTGCATCCAAGCCTTACATCACCAAGTGCAATGCAAAGCGTCGGATGCAGTGGTGTAAACCACGCCGCCACTGGACTCTAGAGCAGTGGAGACGTGTTCTCTGGAGTGACGAATCACGCATCTCTGTCTGGCAATACGATGGACGAGTCTGGGTTTGGCGGTTTCCAGGAGAACGGTACTTGTTCCAGTGAAAGGAACTCTTAATGCTTCAGCATACCAAGACATTTTGGACAATTTCATGCTCCCAACTTTGAGGGAACAGTTTGGGGATGGCCCCTTCCTGTTCCAACATGACTGCGCACCAGTGCACAAAGCAAGGTCCATAAAGACATGGATGAGCGAGTTTGGTATGGAGGAACTTGACTGGCCTGCACAGAGTCCTGAACTCAACCCAATAGAACACCTTTGGGATGAATTAGAGCGGAGACTGCGAGCCAGGCCTTCTCGCCAACATCACTGCCTGACCTCACAAATGCGCTTCTAGAAGAATGGTAAAAAATTCACATAAACACACTCCTAAACCGTGTGGAAAGCCTTCGCAGAAGAGTTAAGGCTGTTTTAGCTGCAACTTCATATGATGGGCCAACTCCAAATGAAACCCTACGGATTAAGAATGGGATGTCATTAAAGTTCATGTGCACGTAAAGGCAGGTGTCCCAAAACTTTTGGCAATATAGTGTATGTATTATATATAAAAGATAAGAACATTATTGCACAACCACCCAGTAGGTGGCGATACGCACTACAAATGTAAACCACCATTAAACAAAAGATGAAATAAAGAAAGGCGTGTCTTCTGCTGCGACCCAATTCACCTACATATACTACGCCCTAAAATTATGTACTCTTTTTGTGAACAAATAGTACATACTTTTGAGTGTGTAGCAAAAGAGAAGACAAGCTTTGGGACATACTATCACATCATACAATTGCGTCTTTGCTCTCTGTCACATTCTGACACGCATCCTGTCACCATAAACTGGCCTGTCAATCATCTTAAATCCTCCAGATTTGATTTTATTTCTACCTTGTCGGAGAGAAATGCAGTAGCATGTTGATCTGCAGTCGCATGTCTTTCATGTGCAGAACTCTCCTTATATTAATGCATAATGATGCATTTAAAAGTTAATGGCCAATCGGATCTTTAAAAAAGTCCACATTGTTATTGCAGATGAAACACGGATAACATTAAATAAATATTTTTTATCAGGTTAAACTGATTATTAGTCACTCAAACCTCTCACCTTCGGTCACGCATATCTGCCATGCTTTGTAGTTTTTAACACTTTTTACTCGTGTTTGTAGTTCTGAACTGAATCCTCCAAAGCGCAATGGGTTGTGTGCACGGATCCACACTTCGAAAATCTACCGGAAATAGTAGACCATCCGGGGACTTTTGGCATACTCTTTTTCAACATACTATGCTTTGGAACACACTTATTTTAATCTCACATACTATTTAGGATAGATAGTATGGACATTGGGATGCAGGGTTCATGTGTTCACCGTGACTGAACCTACTGCTGGATGTGTTTTTCGAACTGGTAACGTAGAAAGTTTTGAGTTAGTCAACTGAGAGTTCAAGGTTTATGTGACAGTAAGTTAACCCTGCTTTTCTGGAATACCCCCTGACACAAGCAAAATAAGCGTTTCCTCAGATAGTAATTACTATCATCTCTGTGTAAAGCACCAAGGTTTAAACTCTGCACTTCCTTTACTAAAATAAAACTCAAACAGGAATAAACAAAATTACAGTTCTTCTGTGTTTTCCAGACCTTCAGACTTTACAAACAATATCATCCATTTCCGACAAGACCAAAAACAAATTACTGATAGAACAGCAAATGGACATGGTACCATGGCAAAACCATGTGTTTTTTGACATTAATACGATAGCATTTAAGCACCTTGAAGTACTGCGTAAAAATATGAACATAAATACATGGTTTTATGGGGGTCATCAACATTATGACAGACCATTAGTAGTACTTTTTAGTAAAGGTATGAGCCCAGGATGTTTAGGGCAAATGTTTTAGAAATCTTTTTCTTCAGGCTTTTTCCTGTGTTACTGATGAGTTAAGTTGTAATTTGAGGTGGGCATACAATATCCTTCAGTAATTTCCTCTGATGAGTTCAGAGTCCAGACACTGATTAAATCTTAATGGAAGTCGTTTGATTGGACACAGATTCCATCCTGTTCATTAAGAACCACAGATGGAACAGTTTGTGTAAAATTTAAAGCATGGTGTGAATGTGGGTCTGAAGTCTCAAATACACCCACGTACATACTGTGTCTCCCCAGCATCTGTGCCTACATTTTCTTAGTGCCTGTTAAAAGCACCTGCCAGCAGCCAGTAAACTGATATATCAACAAAACTAAAGTGGGCTGTTCTGACACAGGTCACATCTCAACACTGCCAACCTGCCAATCTTACTCCTTAAAAACACATGACTCAGAGCGAGATGCTCAGAGAGACAACAGAATGAATGATCAATGACTACCTAAAGCAGAAACCACACAGTAACATGAAAATATACATGAAAACACCACCAAACATCATCTTCAGAAAAAGTAAAAAAACAACAATAAAAAAAACTAGTTTACTCTTTAAATGCTTAAAAAAGCACCAAAATAAACACCTGTAGATGCCTTTAGGACAAGACAGAGTGAGAGAAACAACAGGAGAGATATTGTCTTTCTACATACACAACAATCAAAGGCTGTATTATCTAATTAGAAAAGGCCTCTCCATCGCATATTCATAATTACCCTCCCAAAAATCACAACGGGCCAAGAGATTTTGAAAAAAGGGTCATTGAATAATGCACACAGAGTCATAATTAAGCTAAATTATTCAATGCGATTTCCCAGAGCTCTGACTGATTGCTGTCATTGGCAGGAAATTTGGAAATTGCACTCAGGCACTGAGACGGCTCCATCTCCTTCAGCAGACCTACTTATCACTGGCCCTCTGGGGCCCTGTGATGGCACAGACTTTCAGCCCTGTCACTCACTACACCCATTCTGTACAAATTTTAAGTGATACCCTCCATGTGGGGGGGAACCAATAACAGTTTACAGAAATAAAGTGAGCTGCTTGGCTGGTCATGTGATCTCAACATGATGGCCACTCCACTGATCAGCCACAACATTAAAACCACCTGGCTAATATCATTCAGGTCCCCCTCGTGCTGTCAGAACAGCTCTGATCTGTCAAGGCATGGACTCCACAAGACCTCTGAAGGTGTCCTGTGGTATCTGGCACCGGGACATTAGCAGCAGATCTACAAATTGCGAGGTGGGGCCTCCATGATCAGATTTGTTGGTCCAGCACTTCCCGTAGATGCTCAATCAGATTGAAATCTGGGGAATTTGGAGGCAAGGCAGCACCTTGATCTCTGTCATGTTACTCAAACCATTCCTGAACAATTTTTTGCAGTGTAGTAGGAAATTTGAGCCATTTTGAGCTACAGTAGCCCTTCTGTGATTGGAGCAGACTAGCCTTCGCTCCCCATATGTATCAGGCACCCATGACCTGGTTCACCAGTTGTGCTTCCCTGCATCGCATTTTGGTAGGTACTAATCTTCATATCGGGAACACCCCACAAGATTTGCCGTTTTTACCAAGTCGTCTAGCCATGACTATAGGGGCTTTTCGCCCCACTTTTTGCTCTTTCAGTCGTGTAAATTATGCGTTTACATTCCATCTCTGTTATCACGAAACCCACGACACACAACAAGCACAGCTCCGATCACGGTGTCCTCCATCCACCAGATTTTAGTGTTTGTAAATGTCCTCCATCCACCAGATTTAAGTGTTTGTAAATGCCGCGCTTAAAGACGCCACTGTCGGCCGCTTCACAGCTCCTATTCCCAGTGCGAATGCAATCAGGAACATGGCCCGGGGGAGAAATTAGTTTTCGGGCAACAATCCTAGTGTAAACTGAGTTCCTAGAACTATTCTGTGCGAAAGCCCCTTATTTGTCTAGCCAGATCTTTTCGCTTGCCCATTTTTCCTGCTTCCAACACATGAAGTTCAAGAATTGACAGTTCACTTCCTCTCTAATATATCCCACCCTTTGACAGGTGCCATTATAACAACATAATCAATGTTATTCACTTAACCTGTCAGTGGTTATATTGTTGTGGCTAATCAGTGTATATCGGGGTTCTCAACTCTGCCCCTTGAGGTCCACTTTCCTGCAGAGTTTAGCTCCAACCTTGATCAAACACACCTGCCTATAACTTTTTAGTAATCCTGAAGAGCTTGATTAGCTTGTTCAGGTTTGAACAAAACTCTGCAGGAAAGTGGACCTCGAGGGCTAGAGTTGAGAACTCCTGATATAGTTTAAAAGTGTTGATTAATTTAGGGCAGGGGTGCCCAATCCTGTTCCTGGAGATCTACCTTCCTGCAAATTTCAGCTCCAACCCTGATCAAACACAACTGAATCAGCTAATTATCTTCAGGAACACTTGAAAATTACAGCCAGGTGTGTTAGATCAGGGTTGGATCTGAACTCTGCATGTAGGTAGATCTCCAGGAACAGGATTGGGCACCCCTGATTTAGGGGTACAACATGTTTCTATAGTAACTTGTAATGCATCTTTAAAGGTGCACTAAAAGCAGTTTTATTTTATATTGAGCGGCTCGCCTCATGAGAGCAAACATAATAACATCACATGACTGGATAATACTCACTTTATTTCAGCAACCTCCCTATTTTCAGACACTTTTTTTGCCAGAATAAACTAATCAAGGCTGATGTAGAATAGCGCATTTGCATCACTGCGTAGTGTGATGCTATATTCACACCACTAGGTGGCAAGCACAGCATAAAAGGAAAACTTCACAATAAGGTTCCATTTGTTAACATGTGATGATGAATTAGGTATCATGAAGTAGCAATGAATTTTTTAAGGCATTTATTTACGTTTACATTTATTCATTTAGCAGACACTTCTATTCAAAGCGATAAATACAACAAATACAATCAATTTATTCATCTATAGGTTCAAAATGGCAGGGAATTATCAAGAAATGAACAGATCAAATGTATGTGTAAGTTCAGTCATACTGCAGAGTAATAGGTCTATAAAATGTTATTTTCAAACTCCTGTCTCTGTGTAGTTTATGCATTTCTATATTTTCTTTTTTATAGCTAAACTCATGCCTTTTATTACAAACCAATACATTGAGCTCCCAATTTGAGAGCCACATATAAGTGTAAAATTCTTCTGTCATATCTAATAAATGTAATAAATAAGTTTGAGGTTTTATCTGAGATATGTCTTTTTGCATTTTCTTTTTCTGAGATATGAGACGGTCCACCGGCCGGGTTCAGATTGGCTGTCAAGCGTCAGGATATTTAAGACAAGTGCTGGAGAAGAGAAGTCTTTCAATAGCACAGAAACATAAAAGAGTTGTGGTCAGCACACTCCATTACCCAGCATGCCCCACGACAGCAATGGATTGATGACTGCAGCAGTTTCTACAATTATTCAGTCTGGTGATCCTCTGGCTGAGAGTGTATGTTTGTGTGAGTGTGTGAACTCAGCTATAGCAGCTGTGAATGCGCAAAATGCACATGCAAGATCCTTGACAAGTATACTTGACAACACAGGCTAAATAAACAAATATACTCTACCGTTCAATAGCCTGGGCTTGGTAAGATTTTTGTTGATTTTGATAGAAATCCCTGCATTTATTTGATAAAAAATACAGTAAAATAGTAATATTGTGAAATATTATTACAATTTAATATAACTGTTTTCTATTTTAATATATTTTAAAATGTAATTTACTTTTGTGATGGCAAACTTTCCTCAGTGTCACTGGTCCTTCCGAAATTACTGTAATATGTTTTGGTGCTCAAGCAAAAATTTTTATTATTATCAATATTGAAAACAGTTGTGCTGCTGAATATATTTGTGGAAACAGTGATATATTTTCTTTTTAGGATTCTTTGATGAATAGAAAAAAAACTGTTTGTTAACATTATAAAGTCTTTACTGTCACGTTTGACTAATTTAATTTAATGCGTCCTTGCTAAATAAAAGTAATCAAAAATATATAAACATACTTTTGTACCGGTTTGGACCCGCTTTTGCCTTCAGAACTGCCTTAATTCTTTGTGGCATAGATTCAAGACGGTGCTGGAAACATTATAACAATATTGACAACATGATAGCATCACACAGTTGCTGCAGATTTGTCAACTGCACATACATTATGTGAATCTCCCGTTCCACCACATCCCAAAGATGCTCTATTGGATGGAGATCTGGTGACTGTGGAGGCCATTTATTTATTAATTGTCAATTTGACTATTCATTGTCAACTATAACTCATTGTCATGTTCAAGAAACCCATTTGACATGATTTGAGCTTTGTGACATGGTGCGTTATCCTGCTGGAAGTAGCCATCAGAGGATGGGTCCACTGTGGTCATTAAGGGATGGACATGGTCAGCAACAATACTCAGGTAGGCTGTGTCGTTTAATCAATGTGTGCCAAGAAAACACCATTACACCACCAGCAGCCTGAACCGTTGATACAAGGTAGGATGGATCCATGCTTTCATGTTGTTTACGGCAAATTCTAGCCCAACCACCTGAATGTTGCAGCAGAAATCGACACTCATCAGACAGGCAACATTTTTACAATCTTCTGTTGTCCAGTTTTGGTGAGAGTGTGCAAATTGTAGCCTAAGTTTCCTGTGCTTAGCTGACAGGAGTGGCACCCAGTGTGGTCTTCTGCTGCTTGTAGCCCATCTGCTTCAAGGTTCGACGTGTTGTGCATTCAGAGATGCTCTTCTGCAGACCTGCTTGTCACGAGTGGTTATTTGAGTTACTGTTGCCTTTCTATCAGCTCTGGCCATTCTCCTCTGACCAGAAGTGCCGCTCACTGGATATTTTCTCATTTTTGGATCATTTGGATCAACCCTAGAAATGGTTGTCTGTAAAAATCCCAGTAGATCAGCAGTTTCTGAAATACTCAGACACCAACAATCATGCCTTGTTCAAAGTCACTTAAATCAACTTTCTTCCCCATTCAGATGTTCAGTTTGAACATCGTTTGAATCGTCTTGACCATGGCTGCATCCGAAAACTTAGGCAGCTGTCTTGTTGCCTTGCTTCCCTATCAGGCAATTACTCTGCAGGCAGCGTTTGTGCACAAAGGTAACTCACGAAACTGATTTCAGACAGTCTTCTGAGGCAGCGAAACAGTTTAATGATCTACTGCAAAATAGAGCGAGCTTTGGTGAGAACTGAACAGATATTTACTACTACAGTAGTAATTTCTCTCTAGAAATGACATCAGAAGTGGAAAGCGTTGGTCAAAAATGTACATTTACCAACCTGGTCTCATGGAAAGATGTACCTGTGGGAATGTTTTCGCGAGTTGCAAAAATACGTACCAATATGTACATATCACTGCAGTGTCCAACAGAAATGAACACTACAGGCAGTGAAACAGCAAACGCTTTTAATCGTTTTCATACACAGTTACGATTACAGGGTCAGATTATGGATTGATAAAGATTTGCACAATATTATGTTATGAATTCAAATTGCTTTTTACTAAAGTAAACGAATATATTTTGGGGGGTGGGGGTGATGATTTAACTTTTCCTATTTAGAGCTTGACTGGTCTGTGTATGCTTTTGTTGAGAAAAAAAAAAATTTTGTTTGTTATTATGTCCACACTAAGGAGTAATAAATGCAGTGATTTGAGTGTGTGTTTTTACAGCCAGGCAGACCAACAAGACAAAAAATGCAAATGTTAAGTCACGAAACGCTGCAGTATAATGAGCAATAATAGTAGAGGAAGAAGTGTGTGTGGATTCACAAAACCAACCCTCGTCTCTCATTAGATCAACACACTGAGTGTAATATTGCAAGCACGACACACTATACCACACAGTACACTAACATTGCAGCTGTAACTTCAGAGTTTCGACCCCGTGAAACATTCTGACAACAAGCAAGACAATCATTCAGCAAAAGTGGTAATTTTCTGATTATTCTGCCACATTAAATTTATAATATCACAATAACAGAGCTGTTGGATGATAAAAACCAACTAGAGGTGCTTTGCTTGTCGTTCACTTCCTCCACACAAACATACACACACTCACACACACAAACACACACGTACACACACCATCAGATCATTAACAGATGCTGACAGATGGATTTCAATGCCAAAGAAAGACAACAGGAAACACCAAAACAGATGTTATAATCCTAGATTAGTTCCTGCCAAGCTGTCCACACCAACCTAACAAGCACAAAAATCATCCATAACTCAAGGTTAAAACAAGCAGAACACACAGAGTCTGCAACCCAAAAGTAAGTTCTCAGAGCATGTCTGTTTCTTTCTGACAGTAAAATGAGGGATCTAAAGGATCATGGAAGAAGGATCATGTGACACTGAAGACTGGAGTAATGTGTGAAAATAGTGCTGAAAATTCAGCTTTGCCATCACAGAAATAAATTACACTTTAACATATTACAATAGAAAATAGTGATTTTATATTGTAATAATATTTCACAATATTACAATGCAGCCTTGGAGAGCATAAGTTACTTCTTTCAAAAACATTTTTAAAAAAATCTTACCGACCCCCAACTTTTTTTTTTTTTTTGGTTACTACTACCACTACTTAAGTATTTACTATTCAAATAGTTCCTTACTAAAACTTTACAGTGAGATCTCAATTGTTAACGTTAGTTTATGCATTGGATAAACTAATGAGCAATACATTTTACTGTATTAATCTTTGTACATTTTTTCATTGTTTCTTCATGTTAGTTCACAGGTCATTGACTAATATCAACAGTTATAATGTTTGAATTTAAAGATGCATTTGTAAATGCTTAAATTAACATTACGAATATTAATGCTGTAGAAGTGCTGTTCATTGTCAGATCCTGTAGTTAATGTAGTTAACTAATGCTAATAAATTAAAACTTGTAAACTGTTAACCATCATAAATTCTAAAACTGATAAAAAGTGATAAGGAGATGGTTATTGGATATTATAACAAACTTCATCATCTATTTTACATGAGGAAGAGCACCAAATTTACTCCAGTATGGCACATCCAATGAATCTACAAAAAACAGAACCTGGCTCTCAAATGTCAGAATATAACAAGCTTAAATTGTCAGTCAGATTTACTGAATAGAATGTTTATGTGCTTGTCAACTGTAGTCTTTTTTTCGAGCAACTGCACAGCAAAATCCCCAGGGTTAAATCAACTCTGCTTAGAGTATATGGTCCCACTCTACAGAATGTTAAAGCAACACTGAAGCAGAGTTAAAGTTAATGAGATAATTAAGCAGTTAATTAAGTGATGATTGAGCATTAGTGATGAACACCTGCTGTTAACAAGCAGAATCACTGAAGAAAAGAGAAACACAACTGACTTTACATTAGCTGATTGTACATAATTAACAATAACTTAAGGAATATTAATATTACTGCTATAGGCCAGGGTCACATTGGAACATTAACTATAATCTGTTGAAACAACCATTGGGTATAAGAAAAGCACATTATAAATAAAATGTATTATTATGATTATTATTATAACCAGGGATCTTGACCAGCATGCACTTCTATAGCACATGGATGGGCTAAGCACTGTAAATACCACAAAGCATGTGGAAATCCTTCAGTAAAGCACAACCTGTTTGATTAGACAGGATAAACACAGTGGAAATGAGAAGCAGCAGTGGTCACTGACTTGTAGAGATTGCCTATTCAGTTCTTAATAAACATGCAAATTTCATTCTCATGTCTAGATTTATTGAGTTAATCAAAGAGATGATGATAAACATTGAAATGGTAATTTATGCAAGTCAACGCAGAAGCCACAGAGCAAAGTTTGTGTTTGAAAGTAAAACTTGCGAAATGTATGCAAAGTGTAATTTTAGCTATTCAAATTTTAAACTGCATCACATGGATGAATGATTTTAATCTCAGCTGTGTATTCGGTTGTCGTTGGAGGAAAGCGTGAGATTTTTTGTCTCAGGATTACTCAGGATCCCTCTCAAGAGAGAGCATGACTGACTGTCTGACTCACACACACAACAGAAGCTTGAGTCTCTAGGGCAGGTGAGCTGCTGTGGTCTCCGCTCATTATTTTAGCGCGTGTGTCTATTTGGGTGAGTCAAAAAGAGAGGGAGACAGAGGGAGTATGAACGGATCTGCTACACCATCCATCAGCCCCTAATGAGGCCATTACTGCTCCAGCCTGTCCCTCTGCCATTCAAAAGCACTAATGCCCATCCTCTCACATGACACCAGCAGCACAGAGCAGGTCTGGAGTAATGGGCAGGAATGTAAGAGTCATTGTCTGCTGAGATACACATGAGTCAAGGTGACCACAGCAGAAGATCTATTTAGCCTTGAATATTTCTGTTTGTTCACTCTGTAAAGTTTATCTCTCAGAATCAGAAAACATCTCATGTTAGCAGGACAAAAAGGGGGCGCTAGAGGTGCATCTATGAATATTCATAATTGATTTGATTGAGATATAAAGTTAAAGAGATTGTTCACCCAAAAATGAAAATTATGTCATCATTTAGTCACAATCATGTCGTTTCAACCATGTATGACTTTTTAAATGAAGAAATTTTGGGAAATATCTACATGTCTACATGTCTAAATGTCTACAATACATACATACAATAGAACTGGTCAAAGGTCACCAAAACTGTTTGGTTACCAACATTCTTCAAAATATATTTTCTTTTCCACATAAGTTAGTTATTCAGGTTAGGTTGGTAACAATATGAGGGTGAGTAAATGATGACAAAATGTTCACTTTTTGTGTGAACTATCCCTTTATCCCTTGAGCAGAAGTTGCTTTCAAAAACATTAAAAAATCTTACCAACCCCGAACTTTTGAACAGTAGTGTATAATGTTTTTTGTTTGTTTTTTGGTTACTACTACCACTACTATACAAGTATTTCCTATTTGAATATTTCCTTACTAAAACTTTACAATGAGTCTCATTTGTTAACATTAGATTATGCATTAGATAACTTAATCTAACAATGAGCAAGGCATTTATTGCTATATTAGTCTTTGATATTTTTTATTGTTTGTTCATGTTAGTAAACAGTGCATTGACTAATATCAACAATTGTAATGTTTGAATTTAAAGATGCATTAGTCAATGCTGAAATTAACATAATGATTAATAATGCAGTAGAAGTGTTGTTCATTGTTAGATCCTGTTAATTAATTTAGTTAACTAATGCTAATAATTGAAACCTTGTATACTAACCATTTCCTTACCATAGTAACCATCATAAATTCTAAAACTGATGAAAAGTGATAAGGTGTCACAAATTCCCTGTGTCTGGACTCTTATGTTATGTTCTGTTTTGCTTTATAGTTCATGTTGAGTTCTCCAGGTGCTTCTTATCTGCCACACTCCCTTATTAACTTGTTTAATTAGTTTTCCCTGAGTATTTATAGTCCTTGTGTTCACTCTTGGTTATGAGTCGTTAATGTTTGTTTGTATGTTGTGCTTTGTGTTTCTTGTTTTCTGAGTCTTATTATTAAATTGCTCCTGCACGTAGATCCACTCCTCCGTTTGCTCATTCCACATCCGAACGTTACATAAGGAGATGGTTATTGGTTATTATAACAAATTCATCATATATTTTACATGAGGAAGAGCACCACACTTACTCCAGTATGGCACATCCAATGAATCTACAAAAAACAGAACCTAGATCTCAAATGTCAGAATATAACAAGCTTAAATTGTCAGTCAGATTTACTGAATAGAATGTGTTTGTGTGCTTGTCACTGAAGTCAACTTTAGTCTTTTTTTCGAGCAACTGCACAGCAAAGTTAAATCAAGTCTGCACAGTATATGGTGCCACTCTACAGAGTGTTAAAGCAACACTGAAGCAGAGTTCAAATTAATGAGATAATTAAGCAATTAATTAAGCAATGATTGGGCATTAGTGATGAACACCTGCTGTTAACAAGCAGAATCACAGAAGAAAAGAGAAATACAACTTACTTTACATTAGCTGATTGTACATAATGGGCAGGAATTTAAGTGTCATTGTCTGCTGAGATACACATGAGTCAAGGTGACCACAGCAGAAGATCTATTTAGCCTTGACTATTTCTGTTTGTTCACTCTGCAAAGTTTATCTCTCAGAATCAGAAAACATCTCATGTTAGCAGGACAAAAAGGGGGCGCTGGAGGTGCACCTATGAATATTCATTGTGGTTTTAATTGAGATATAAAGAGACTGTTCACCCAAAACTGAAAATTCTGTCACCATTTAGTCACCATCATGGCATTTCAAACATGTATGGCTTTTTATATGAAGATATTTTGGGAAATATCTACATGTCTACATTGTTTAAATGTCTACAATACATACATACAATAGAACTGGCCAAAGGTCACCAAAACTGTTTGGTTACCAAAATTCTTCAAAATATCTTCTTTTGTGTTCCACAGAAGCAAGTAAGTTTTTCAGGTTAGGTTAGTAACGATATGAGCGTGAGTAAATGATGACAAAATGTTAATTTTTGCATGAACTATCCCTTTAACCAACATCATGAAATTCACATTGAAATAACCAGTTCATTAATGATGAACAGTAACAGTGAATGTTGGGTGGCAAAATGCTACAATGAAAAAAGCAGCTCAACAGAACCTCAGAAATCTGGAAAAATCAAGAACAAGAATAGTAAAATGAATGTGGTGAAGAGGGCACATACCTCCCCTGTCCCTGATGGCCAGATTATTGCCCTTCTTCAACACAATGTCCAGTTGATACATTCCTGGCTTTGAAGGGGGATGAAGTTCTTCATTACTTGCTTCCACAATATTGATGCCCTACAGGGGGAGAGGAGAACAGTAAGGTGGTCAGACAGGGGTACAAACTGTACCAAGATCTCAAGCACACACTTCAGGGAGTCTATACCCAGTTTAAAGTTTAATGTTATGAAGACTCCCACCACTATACCGTAGAGCAGCTCAAGAGAACAGAAATAGCTCTGCTTCGAGGCTCCTTCTCTTAACTGTAATATCCAGTAGCAGAGAGAAGAAAGGACGTTTGCATTTCACTTTGCCCTCACAGTTACATAATCATTCAGCCTCTACCATCACAAAATCCTGACCTCACAACCTTGAGATGTTCAAAAGAGCCACCATCCTCACTTGCCTTTCCCTTCTGGGAAACTTCAGGCTATAGTTCTGTGAAGGTCTGGAAATGTTAATCCTCTGCTTATATTATAATTAGAAGACTATTTAACAGTTACCCTGCCTTTGAGCAGGTCATCAAACATTGGCAAAGTATCAAATAGAAACATTAAAACCCGATTATACTGCAACAGAAGATGGAATGCTAATTTCCAGATGACTGTAGGGCTAACCATTAGCGGCTTGTTGATTTACACTGTTTTCTACGTATTAAAAACAGAGCTAGTTTGCTACTCAGCAAGAACTTATTATCTGAAGCTCCTCAGAGTTTACACTATTTACCACTGAGAGAGTTTTTGCCTCTATTTGTCTTCATTGCGGTATTATCCTGCACTATCAGCAGCATACTGTATGAAATCTGCACCTTTATATTAAAAGAACAATTACTCTGCAAACTTCCATTAAAGTGCTGTCACCAGTTTCTTGTAATAAGAAATATGCAGTGTAGTGTACTATGCGGTGCATGCTAATAATCTTTATGACTCAAGGAGATATTAGTATACAGTAGTAAATTACTTTACTGCTTTGTACCCTCATAGGGCTCTGGGCACAGTTTGTGGTGACTTGGCATTACTTCATAAAGCATCTACATCCATGCACACTTGCGTTTCTAAAGACTAATACACACACACACACACACACACACACACACACACACACAAGCATTCACAATACGACAAACTAAATAAAAGTGCTGGTTGGCTGCTGATGCCGTGTAATGTGCAGTAAGTTTTTTTTCACAAATAAAAAAAATTAACAACATACAACTACTTAAAATAAAACTTAATTTATAGTTTGAGTGCTACATTTAATTTTTCAATTAACTTTTCACTCAAATTATGGAGTATGGAATATAATATAATTTGTAATTAAAAAATGCTTTCATTTTGTACTTTTCTCATTTTGTTCATTTTTTTCATTACAAATTATATTATATTCCATACCCAATAACAATTTGAGTGAAAGGTTTATTTTAAGTATGTTTAAAATGTTTTTTAAAAGCTCATTTGAAATGAGATGCAGCCCTAGAAAAAGCTGGTTAATGCTTGGGGCAGTTGTGGCCTAATGGTTAGAGAGTCGGATTTGTAACCCGAAGGTTGAGGGTTTGAGTCGGTTGGGGCTAGTAGGGATACAACTACAGCCAGATTGTCCTACCAGGGCTTACTAGGTATGCGCACATCAATGTTGCATCATTTTTGTCACGCTGAACAAGCGTGTAGGTGTAGACATTAATAAAACAATGTGATAAGTAGCTAATTTAATTTATTGTTATTTTATAGCAAGATTTTGTGTGGATGGGTGAAATGCAGAGCACGAATTCCCAGTATGTTAGACCATATTTGGTCACATGTCACTTTCACTTTTAAAGTATTTGTGTGTGTGTGTTTGTGTGTAAAATTTCCTCGTATTTACTGTACATGGGTCACCCTCCATCTAGTCCATGTTTCGAGCCACATAAGTGATTCTTTATCCAATGAGCAGCTGTTAATTGCAACAAAGGTTGGGAAGACAAGACAAAGCAATTTGGAAAGGGATAGACAAAGTGTCATATTCACCAGAACCTACAATATTATATTATAATATAACACCTCTGTGTGTAGGCAATGACAATAAAAGCTTGAAATTGAAATTGAAAAACTTAAATCAGTGTAGAAACAAACACATTTATATCCTCACTGCCAAGAGAAGTTTATTTTCATCATCTTCTTTTTTTTCTTTTTGTTTTATAAGAGTTCATCTTGAATAAAACAGCACCTTGACACTACTGTCACTCAACAAACACTGTTTATTATTCAGTCTTAAAGAATGACAAGAGGTTTGGAAGGTAATTGTGCCCTCAGGTCCTTGTTATTGTTGTGTTTGAGAGCTTCATTTCCGTTTCAGTTTGCTCATTATGACAGTTTTCTGGTGTCTAGCCATAGCATGGCTTTAGGAGCATTAGGGATATGAGCCGAATCATTAAAAGTTTCACATCAGGAAGTTTCAATCATATTTTTTGAGTCACTCTATTATTAAGCATTAGACAATGGCAGGCCTCAAAACTATTTTAAGATTATTTATGTAATATTATAAAGGAGAACATATGTGGATGATAGTAAATAAGTATTAATCCACTGCAAATGAACATGTGGACTTATAACAGTTTCTGATTCACAGTCACATGTTAACATACTGTATAATGACACTGACACTACTAAAATTATGCTATGATTATGAAATGTTTGAGAAATGTTCACAATATAGTGCAAAAAGATGATTATGAATATTTCAAAACAGACTGATCTCCTCTGATAACTAAATCCAGAGTGAATCAAACAGATCCCTGAGGGCTGAGCTTAACCTTCTAACATTAAGTCAGAAAATATTCTGAAAGCTGTTTAGTGTTTTGAAGAAATTGTGTAATCACTTTTTTATTTTTAAATTCACCCATATATTAAATAATATGTGAAATCCCATTTTATGTAAAAGTATAGCATCTGCATTCATGCATACATAGTGCAACATGTTAAAGGTACACTGTTTAACTTTTGGCCCTCTAGCAATTAACAAATAAGCATGCATTTTGTGGAAGATCATAGTTTTGGTTGAGATTCGGGTCTGCATGACTATACGGATGAATATGGTTATCCTACTGCTCATAAAACATTCACTACTCGGCTTAAGAAATATCACCAGTTTAGATGGAAAGGATCTCAAGCTGACTAGCTGAAGACGTTACTGTAGCTATACCCATTAATAGACACGGTACTTCCTTGAAAACAAATTCCAGCACAGCACTGAATGAACCCACAATGAAATGACCTTCACAGAGCTACATATAGCAATTTATCTGTTCAATAAAATACCTGACTAACTTACTGTTGAGTGATAAAAATGGCATCTCCATGTTGCTTTTACAACATTTCAAATCCCTCAGTTCTTGCTATCTCCAAAAAGCCAAGCCAATGTTTATTCCCGTATTATTACGAGCTCTGTCACATGCTCTTTTTGCCAGTAGACTCTCCTCTGTTTTTGTTTTGTTTTTGTTTAAAACAGGTGATTTCATAGTTTTTAAAGTGTTCCATGTCAACCTTTCTTGCTCGTTGTGACAACTAACCTAGCCGGAGTAACTTTTCTCTATTTACAGATATGACAAGACATGCATGGGTGAGTGTACGCAATTTCCAGTGAAAACCATCCCATAAGGTCTAAAATATAAACACTTATAACAGGCTTACTATAGTGAATCAGGGTAAGACAAAACACATTTTTGAAGAAGGATTGATAATGTATTGATTTTATTTAAATTTAAATAATTGTGATTATTTACATTTTAGTAATTTTGAACAAAAAAAGGTACAGATTGTAAGTCTTATCCATTTTACATAATCAACATTTCTATTCCAGGTTTAAATACAATACCTAGACTATATTTAGTCCTTTAGTAAATGTGTTTGGCAGTTTAATGCAGACACTGGCATATACATTTCAGCTTATATCATTTAGTCCACTTACCCCTAAGGTCAGGCTTCATTATTAGTCAACACACCTGTGGGTTTTTGCTGAGAAGATCATTTAAAAAAGAGACATTCAGTTTAACCTTTGGATGATATAACTGTCCTTATAAGTCACACCTCTGGGCTGCATCTCTCTGAATGATACAGATTCCTTTTTAATCCAACCACCTCAAACTACATTCTGCTATAAACACTTTCAAATGTGTTCTGCCCTCTGTAGATTCTGTCCTGAAATACATTAAGCTGTGTCCATTTGTAAGAGCTAATGAGCTTCTTTTTTGTATTTTAGAGTAACCTGACTTGACAATAATCCAAAATCAACTGACACATTTATGAAATATAAAACCATACTATATCATGATTTACAGGTATTTAAATTGTTAAACTATTGTTGCAGTTTGAAAGGCAGTAAGTAGATTCCTCTTGAATCTATTGTTTACATGTTACTCATACGAGTCAATAATTGCCAAGAGCAGCTACAAAATAAACACTTACTAAATATGGCAATCCATAAAGATAAATAAAAGCTCCTTCTCTTACCTTTCTCTTATGTCTCTCCAGGGTCAAAAAGCATTTAGCGGAACTGATCAGAGCTTTGCATAATAAGCGTCTCTCATGAATAAGAGATGACGGTGATGAAGTTTCAACCTCTGGAGTCTTACATACAGTAAAGAGCTTATAATGACAGGGATATAGGATAGTCCACTCCACAGGTACATGGACATAATTTCATTGGACAGATGGCCCGGGTAAGAGAAGGGTCAGAAGTGTCATTACGGTAGGATGGAAAAGGACACAGTATTTGAGAATTACACTCTGTATGTATAACTGTGGTAATCTGTGGTAATAAAAATATACATTTATAATCAACAGATTCCAATTTTGAAGTCAGTATTTATTCTGGAGTGCTGTATGGCATGAAAATTATGCTTTAATGGCTATGATTTTTTTTTTCTATAGTATTTAGAAAAATATAAGAAGCATTTATTCTGTATATCAGGGAACACGAATGAACAAACAAACAAATGGGTTATTGAACAAAAGAATTAATGAACATTCTCTGTGTGCACAGAAAAATCAAGCCAACTCAAATTTAGATAGACATGTCTACATGAAAAAAGTAAATAATTAAATAAAACTATTATTATTATTATGTTTTGTCTCAAAACTATTTTTTTATCTAATCCACTTATCAACAGCTATGTTTCCATCCACCTATTTTTATGTGAATTTTGGGATATTGCATAAAAAATTGCTGGATGGAAATGGCAAGATGTGCATACAATCTAAAAAAAGGGGCATAAAAAAAATAAAATTAAAAAAAAACATTTTTATCCGACTAGTCATGCGCATAAACTATGATGGCAAAACATTTACCGAATCCCTTGATACACAACAAAAAACTTCCAACAAAAAAAAACTGTGACTTTGCCTCAACAGTGGATCAGTGATTGAATAACTGAACTAACCAGCTGACCAATTTCATTGCACAGCATCTCAAATGTTGGTTTGGTCATCCTGAAATGCCTGTGCCAAAGTCTGTCATTAAAATGGTTATGTATAATGACCTCCCAGAACTGTCTCATGATTACTTTCCCAAACATGAGGTATCTGCCTCCGAATGCAAGTTAACATGACAGCGTTTATTGCATTTTGTTAGTGCACACTTAGGAGCAATTAATTTATGAGCCACAGTGGCTTCCCCGATTGCAGTAACTTCCATTTTTATTACAGATATTTGTGCCAATTTCCCAGGAAAGTGATCATTTTGAACACATGGAATGGAAACTGTGCTTTATTCGCAAATGTTTTATGTGATATTAAAATCAGAACTTCGAATGAAAGTTAAAATCATAACTTTGAATGGAAACATAGCTAGTGTATTTTTCACTCTCCTGTCAGAATAAAGCTAAAAAGCCTTAAAAAAAACAAAAAAACAAAAACAAACAGCACTTAGATATTTTAAAGTCCTATTAGACATGCTCCATCTACAGAATAGAGTCGCTAACCAAGCTCATCCAAAGAGAGATTATATCACCTCTATGCCTGAGCCAACTATCTGTTCTGTTTATATGAGACTGCCAGCTCAATTTACAAAATGTCTTTGTAATGGTTCTGCCACAACCATTTCAATGGTTTACTGATAAAAGTTTAATGACACTGATGATTGATGTGAAATATGTGAATTTATGGGAGCTTCTTCACAGAGGTATTTTCCATTGCATGTTCACTGCTGCATTGTTATCACATACAGGGGACTGTGTATGGAGCAGCATGAAGTAATAGATGTGCTCTTATTTGGCTACAGAGGATAGATTTGTTTATTTCCACACACTGCAGGTGGCAAGAGATAAATTGCATTTGCATTGGTGTCTCTCTTTTTTTATTTTTTTTTAAGGTTAGCCGGGAGAGGTTTGGATATAGGTCATGCTAATGGAGGTGTACAGAGACCTGGAATTAAATTAAAGGGACAGTTCACCAAAAAATACAAATTTGGTCATTTACTGAACCTCTAAACCTATAAATTACAAAATTCCTCCACAATACAAAAAAAAGGAAAAGCCCGCATTCAGTGAAAATGAGTGGTTACCACAGCTATTTAGCTCCAAAATGTTCTATATTCCAAACTTTACCAAAGTCATACAATAACTTTGTGTGAACAGACCTCAAAATAAGACATTAAATCACTACATGAGGGTGAGCAAATAAAGTCTGAAAGTTCATTTTTGGGTGAACTATCCCTTTACTCTGTGACTATTCACACAATAAACTCTCTAACTCCTTTATATAAAGTTCATGTTATAAAAATGATAAAAACTCAATAAAAGCAATAACGTATTACCTTCCCTTTCCACTGTGTAGGGAACAATCAATAACCGCATAACATATCAAACAGTGGACATGTCTGAACTGTCTCCAATAGCGTCTCAATAATTCTATTTGACTACCATGATTGATAAATGTGACAGAAATATAGGCAACATCTCTATTAGAGTGACAGGCAGCCATCATGGCTAAGAGCTTTGGATAACAACAAATGTGTTCTGGGTCACTGCAGTAATATAATGTTGCCATAGAGTAAACCACGTAAACACTGATAGATTTGTTTTATGATAGATAGAAAGAAACAAAGATGCCAGTACAATGGTACTTTGATATATGCCACAGTACTAAATCATTACCATATTTATATATCATGGTATTCACACAGTACTCCAAGTTATAATATTTCAAACAATACCATATGTGACGAGCAGGGTGGGCGAGAGCCGTGAGGGAACGGCGCGAGGCCGGTGACGCAAGTGATAACGAGCATCACCTGCGAGGCGCACCGGCCTCGAGTCTCTCACGTAGGAGCTCCGGGAGCATAAAAGGAGGAGCGACGACAGTGAAGGACGAGAGAGGACCAGGCCTGGATTTTATTTTATGTTTTATTGTGTTTGTGTGGCCGGCAGACGTCCGCAAGGGTCTGCCGGCATTACTTTCATTTTGTTTATTTTGAATTAAAGTTTTGTTGAATGTTCGCCGATTCCCGCCTACTTCTTTCCATATTTACGAACTGTTACACCATAATATTAAGGTAGCCTACACTCTTAGAAAAATATGTTCAATGGGGTTTGATACAAAACCCTAGGGTTCTTGACTCAATTTTAAAGAATGCTTTATGACAAAAGGGTTCTATATAAGGAGAAATGTCTTAAATGATTGCATTGTACTTCCATGTTTAACAGGGTTTTTCCTACTGATTAAATGAATAGTACAACCTAAATGTTATCATAAAAAATAAATGACATGAAATGACACCTCTCCTATTATCTTCACTGTTCATTACAGCCAGTCACATTTCCAAGACCATTCTGCATATAGGCTATATTTAATTATCATTTAAATGTAATTAGTACATGGAAATTTATATCAGCCAAAATTATATATCTTAAAGAGGAGAACAATAACTGAAAATCACAGGGTTCAGTCAAGAGTGATAATGTAGTGTTTTACTCTGACTAGTACCTTCAGCTTTACAAGAAGCAGCCCTTTCAAGTGTTTTTAAAGCAATGAACAGCAATGTTGAATGAACAGCTATTTGAAACCGTAACTGAAACAATTTCCAGCAGAAAGATAGAAGTTAACTGAAAAAAGAAACAGTCTAAACCACTGATTCTATTCAATGCCTGTCTTTTTTCTAGGTGAGTTCTGGGACCAAATAATTGTACCAAGTGCAAAGTGACTCCAAGTGCTCCCTTGAATGGGTTGCAATCTTCTTTTTCACTTTGCAGAGATAGATAATGTCACCTCGGTTAATGGATTCTAAGAGATGGTGAGACCTATCTGTCACTGATCAGTTGCAGCCGGTTTTCATCTGTCAGTGACCCTCAACAGAGGACATAAGGAAGCTCTTCACTATATCATTCATCATTATCTTAATGAAAACACAAGTACAGTTTTCTGATATACCCATTGAAAATGATTTAAGACTTACATTTTTTTTTTTTTTTTAATTTAAAAAAAGTCACATGCCAAAAAAAGAACAATAAAAGTGACAAATATGAGTACATGATGACAATATTACTCATATAGTAACTGTAATGATATATAATAACTGTAAAAGTTTTCAAAATGGCACTATAGTGATATTTCAATGTTGTTCGAACATGACTGGTGATGCAGGATAAAATTTGCAAGAATGATGTTTCCATATGAGAAAGAGTCAACATGCTCATAAAGTATTGTATATTTATTGGGCAATTCGAGGTTGAGCAATTGAAAAGTTCCTATGGTAAAAAAAAAAAACTTAAAAAAAAAATAAAAAAAGCATGACTTTAGCAAAGAACTCCCTGAGAAAGCCAGTGAAGATCAATCTAAGCAGCGCTGAAGCCAGACAGCTTTCAGAACTCTTTCAATGTGCCCTAGTTCATGAACTACATTATTCACATGTTTATGGTTTCATTTTGAAGCTTCGCTCTCCATCACATTGAAAGCCACTGTATTTGTTTCGCACTTTTTCAGCATGGGGAACGGAGTCATTCATCAGTTGCAGGATCCGTCTACACACACACACACACACTCACACACAAATGCATGCTTGCCTTGCACACACACACTTTGTTTGTGACTATCCACTGAATGTCTTTTCATCCTGCCAATGGTTCTGAAATCACCTCCTCTTATGGGCAGTAAGTAAACCAATAACAGACTGCAACGTGGCCAGCAATGTTTATTGTGTTACAAGTTTAGCTGAAAGAGTGAAATGTTATTCAAAGCTAAAAAATGAACAGCGTCTTTAGTAGCTCCACAGGCATATGCAAGAAGAATAGCTATAACAACCAGAATGAAGAAAGATTTCATCTTAGCAGCCACAAAAATTATTCACAACACATTTTTAACATGTTATGGTTACTAATGTTAATTTAGAATAAGGATTGCGCAAACCTGACAAGCTGACCTGATGAAAGTATGTGAAATGTAAATTCTTAGAACAAACTAAAGCTCAAACAAATGAGTGAATACAGAAGAATGCATATGAAGGAAAACATTAATAGCAACACCCACACAAAAGGCTAACCATAAATTTTTGATATACCACTTTATACCATCAAATACCATCATATTTATCTTTGGCTTATAAAACCAGTTCATAAGCCGAATACCAAAGCCATAATAGGTCTTAAGTAAGGAGCGTGACTAGACTCAGAGCCAGTGAGATATATTGTGACTTTAAATTATCTTATTTAATTGATTCGCTGAACTTTCTGGTAAATGTGCCCATAATAGGCTAGTGCATTTTAGCATAGGCTATTTCTTTAAAACCTGAAATCGATGTTCTCCAATTACTAAAACAATTTATTCTGGAGGTAGTCTGAATCAAATTAATGCTGCTTTGCATTATTGAGCCAAAGAAAAAAGGAGCTCAAATAATTTACATAATTAATTTAAACAAAAAAATATTAAGATCAATAGTGACAAGATAGAAAGAAAGGAAAAATAATAATAAAAAAACTGCTATTGGCTGGATAACTGTTCAAATAAACTTTAATATAAAGTTAGCCATCAAACAATTGAGTG
>RJVU01053075.1:488822-512403 GCA_003731715.1 Anabarilius grahami
GAGTGCATAACTGAACATAATTATTTGAAGGTTGACTTTTTTTGTATTAAAAACACTTTTCTTTTATTGGTCGGATGAAATATGCTAATTTTTTGAGATAGGAATTTTGGGTTTTCATGAGCTGTATACCAAAATCATCAGTATTAAAACAATAAAAGACCTGAAATATTTCAGTTGGTGTGCAATGAATTAAAATATATGAAAGTTTAATTTTTATCATTACATTATGGAAAATAATGAACTTTATCACAATATGCTAATTTTTTGAGAAGGACCTGTATATATTGGATCATTTTCATGGTCCCCCGAATATTTTGTTGTATAAATATCTGATATATATATATATATATATATATAATGTATATATAATGATTATAATGTCAATTGTCAAATAAAAAGTTGAAAGAAGTCTCTTATGCTCACCCAAAGCTTCATTTATTTGATTCAATTATGAAGTATTATTTGAATGAATTCCAGCAGCCATTATTCCAGTCTTCACTGTCACATAATCCTTCAAAAATCATACTAATATATCACATTCTTTGTGTAACTTTCAAGAACATATGGGAATGTCTCAGGCAGCATTGGAGCGAGATCCAGTCCAACGCCTACCCAGAGTTCTGAGCTACGGGAAGCTCTAATCCACCCTCAGCCCACTCAGCCTTAACCCATCAGGGCCGGTGAGCTTGTTCCATCAGATGCTATTTCTGTCAGACCCATGCAAGCAAAGACAGGTTGGGCTGAAGCAGAGGCACTGTGGGATTTTATAGACTCCGTACAGCATAAATGAATCCACAGGGCCCTTTATCATGCTGCTTATGTAACGCTTCAGCTTGCCAACAGAGAAGTGCTACAATTACAGAGTAGATAATCAAAGTGCCACCCAGCATGGTGGTGGATGACAGAAATTGCACGCAAATTATGTGAAAGTGATAACCTGACAGTGGATCCTGAAATTAACCCACAGAAAATCTCAGAAAAATTGAGTGAATCAGATTCTGTCAAATAGTTTGATGGCGTGGTTGATATTAAATCCACACTTGAGAACAATATTGCTCTCAGAAATGTACTGGAACTAAAAAGCTATAACATCGGATGACTAAAAGACAACACATTATTTACTACAATGTTTATTCTACCTTTTCCTGATCCCCGAGGCAAAAAAGGAAATGTTTTTTGTGATAAAATCTGAGTCATGCTCTGAATGAATCTGTTTGATCATTGTTTCCAGGTTTGGCTCTGCTGAGTCATGATCTATATTCCCTTGATCACAAACTCACTACCTTCACCATTCTGACTAAAGAAATGTGTCCTGACTGTCAGTTATACACCAAAAAACAGAGAAATCACATTTACTTCTGAGGGGCTAGATTCATGTTTTGAATCAAGCCTCTGATCTTCAGGCTGGAATACACTACAAGTATTTTGTCTACATTTCTTTCACGATTTGCAGTGTGGATGAGCCAACGCTAGTTATTGAAAGTCAGAGCCAGTCTGCAGATTTTGTCAGAGTTGACAAATTTCACAGAAAATCCCAGTGTATGATGGGCAAAACTTTTTTTAGCTACTAGTTAGTAGTTTTCCACTATACTTTTAACACTAACACATGGGAAATGGACCGCCAAAAACAGTGGTTCCCTGAAAGGGATCTGAGCCAATTAAATCTGAAACTGCAAAAGAAAGGCACATTAACTGTTTTGTTAATAACCCTCTGTAGATCCGACACTCCGTGGAAGGGGATAAAAAATTGAGGAAGTAGGCTTTAATTTGTAGTTTTCAGGAAAGCCCTAGAGCTGTCAGAAGTCCGCCAGATGACGCAAAACTTTTGCTGACAAATAAACAACCTGGTCACATGGAAAGAAGTATGCAAAATGATAGACAAGTCGCAAAATACGTACCAATATGTATATATCACTTCAGTTTCAAACAGAAATGAACACTAGAGGCAGAAAAACAGCAAGCACTTTAAATCGTTTTCATACACAGTTATGATTACAGGGTCAGATTATGGATTAATAAAGACTTGTTTTCACATCTCCTTGCTCAATGTTATGCAATGATCTCAAAACGCTTTTACCAAAGTGCACGATTTGTAAACAAATACATTTAGGACTTTGTATTGCTTAACCAGCTCCATATGTTTCGCTTTTCTGACATAAGTTTGCTTGGTAGCTCAGCAGATAGAGAGCTGTACTTAGGCTTGGGTACGAATCCCGTGAAAGACAAGTCATGGTAAAAGAGCTCAAAGATGAGAGATCAAAAACAAGCTAGAATGGCATGCTTTTTATGTCACATTAGCTTTTGTTAACGCTATCGGGTAGATTTAGGTGTAATGTTTGTAGTACATTATTTTTAAATGTAATGGAGCATTAGCGCCACTCACCGGACATTTCAAATCAGAACTGCGGAGATACGTATAAAACCAATGTAATAAAAACGTACCATATTCACGTTCATCTGTTTCGGAAAAAAACTGAACACGCTTTTAGCGTCACTCAGTGGATATTTCACATTGAATCGGTCACGAAACGCTCATGGCGCTACGTATTTTTGTTTTGCAAAAATGTTCCCACAGGTAAGTTTTTCTAATGAGACTGAGCTGCAAATAAACGTGAATTTCTTGGTCCAGGTCACACAGTAAACACTGCTCATTTACATATACTACCGACATTGTAACAATACAAAACGGGTTGAAAATTAGTTACACTTTAAGTTTGACATCACGCATCACTGTTTCGGGGTCCGGGTCCATCAGATGCCAAAAGCAAACAACAAACGGTGTATACACTCAAATATACACTCATGTTATATATATATATACACTGCGTTCCAAATTATTATGCAAGTGACATATCAGTAAGATTTCAGTACAATAAACATTCAGATTTTAGTTTTTCTAAGAAAATGTTTGTTTGTTTATTTATCCATGTCTTTTTAGATAACTGGTATCAATATCAGACAAAATAAATTGCCAGATCTATGAAAACCCTACTTAGAGGTTGTTCCACATTATTAAGCAAGTCACAGTTCTCATGCAATATGGGAGGAAGAAAGATCTTTCTGAAGATGAAAAGCATTAAATGGTGCAATGTTGTGCAAAAGGCATGAAAACAACTAATATTGTGTGAAAACTGAATGGAGATTATCGAATTATCATAAGATTTGTGAGTGATTTAGAGCACAGCAGAACTCGGTCAGATAAAGAATACTGAGATTGATACTGATATGTCACTTGCATAATAATTTGGAACGCAGTGTATATATATATATATATATATAAATTGCAATCCCAACTTTATCTTCATACTGAAATCTCAGAGTGATTCATCTTTTATGAATCGTTAAAATATTGATGTCTGGGATGCCATGGCTGTTGAGATAGTGTTCTCAATTAAAACGAGCAGAGGCTTGGACACAGAAACAGTGTTCATTGCGTCATGACTTAAGTGGATTCTCATAGAATTAGAATGATTATTACAATTATTATTAAGATTATTATAGTTATCATTATCATTATAGTTATCATCCTTAGTGTGAACAGGCCATTATTCAGTCAAGTGTTGTTGTTTGATTAATATTAACAACATAGACAGCAACAGACCTAATAAGAACTAAGATCACAAATATTCTTTCTTTCAGATTTCAAACCTTGTATGAATTTAATGGCTGTATTAAAGAAGTTCATGTTACTGGTTGAAACCGAAGAAACACACTTGGCCCTTTGGAGCCAGATGCTAATGTGGTAAGTTAACGAATGGGACAGATCTGTTAATGAGGTTGAGGAGAGAGTTAGACCTTCATTAATGACCCTGGACAGAAAAAGGACATTTTATGACTCCTAATTAACTGGAAAAAAATTATCTCTCAGATTTAGCTCCATTCACAGAGCTCACAGAGTAACCTAGACTCATGCTAATTATACTGTGGCTCAATTGATAGAATGTGATCATCTGGGTTTTCTTTCTAGCTTGTGATTAAAATACAGTCATAAAACCTAGGAACAGGCACATGAAAGAAAATTGTTGTAACTTATGTGTATAGGAATGTAGTCCTTGTTGCTGTCAGAACATGTAAAGCGACCATTTATTTATTTAGCCATACAGCAACAATTGCTATTTTTATGGCAATATCAAGGCAATTTAAAACAAAAGATAGAAATAACTAGGCTTCTTACAAAATTGCAATAAAATTACATAAGATTGTCCAGTTTAATATTTGCTATAAAAATAATAATAATAAAAAATCCTGGTGAAACTTTAACAACATCAATAAAGAATCTACACTACACATACACACATACACTACACTACACTGTGCATAATATACAGTATATCAAGTATACAAAGAAAAATATAAACAGCCATTCAATAGCTCTGAGTAAAGAAAAAAAGAAATAGTCTCTGAAAGACAAATTATTTAAAGGAACATCCTATTTACATTTGCATACAGTGCATTCAATAATTCAAAACGTGTCACCCCAGGTTTGATGTGAGACCCTACTCACCATACTGTTCGTTAAAGAACAAAATATTACCATTTCTGTCATATTATATATTTTCAGTAATTAATTAATTACTAATAAAAAACATGATCAACTAATATTAGTAAATATTAAATATATTTTAAAAAGGGCTTCACTGACAAATGAGTGTTCACTCTAATCGATCTGGAAGTGTGCATTTCGTGTTTTATGATGAAGGCTGATTCAGGTGAGCTCATCTGTGAATATGACTGATGATGATATGGGAGAAGCACAGGACATCTAATCAATGATGCACTAAGAGTCTAAAGAATAACATGATACAAATGAAAAGCGTGAAATCCTGCAGGAAATAATAAATGAGTGGAAGACGTGACTGAAAACATTCCCATTTTAATAGCAGAAGAATGGTTTGGGAGATTATAGATATAATTTTGCAAATAACATGCAACATCTTTTCTAAGCCTTTCTAAACAACAGCATTTTATCTGAAGATACAGATGACTGAAGTATGGTCAAAATATGTCAACATGCCCTGCTGAATACATTCTCAACAACATTGTGATCTTTTGTTGGAGGTCTGGTTGCAATTAGAATGCTTTGGTGCTTCAGAGGACGATAAGAAGACCGTGGCCTAGTTTAACACTGTGGGAAACATACCATTATCTGCCATCAGTAATCAGGATAACAAGCTGTACGCATGCTTTTGATTCCACAAACAAAAGTCTTGGAACAGAGCTAAACAGTAACCAAATGTCACAACTCTGAGGAGAATAGCCATTTGATTTATATGTATTAAATATATTATATATATTTGTACTACGGGGCTGTTGAATGCTTGATTCTGAATGGTTGAATAACATTCTAAGGTGTGCAATTATTTTCCAGTAAACGCACAGCTAAAGCAGTTCCAGGCAGGTTTTGAACACATTACAGTTACATTTCACTTTGCCAAATGATTTCAGTTATTACAAAGGTCCTTACAGCCTATAAGCAAAATAACCAAAACCCACAAAGAGCAAATAAAGCAAATAAATATAACAAACTAGTGTTGTCAAACATACCGGTACTACCGGTACCAGTAGGTACTAAAAAAAAACAAAAAAAAGTAGACGGTACCAGCATTTCTGCAGTACCAGTACAGAGTATATGCGGTACCCGCTGATAAATGCTGCTTTCAAACGCTCTCGTTTGTGTTTGTTTGAGTGCTCTCTGGGCATCAAACAGCATGTTTTTACAAGCATTGAGCATTATAGCCAATCACAATCATATCTGTTGAGCGTGTGAATGCAATGGCCAATCAGAGGTGATAGTCAGTAATGGTACCCACAAACTACACGATAATCAGGCCCAATTCTTCCCTTCCGACAATTCAATACAAGTAAAGTCCCAATTATCTTTAAATTATTTATATAAACATATATAGCTCTTCGATACTTAAAAGGAGTACCATAGTATTACCAGAATATACACTATATTGCCAAAAGTATTGGGACACCCCCCCAAATCATTGAATTCAGGTGTTCTGTAGCGATTTAACTCAAGAGGGGAAATATTAATAATTATTCATAACTCAATATGATTTATCAATTATGATTAATTATGAATATGTAAATCGGTTAATCAGATTTACTGGATATAGCTACATTAATCTTAATATTACAATCAATTAACCTGTTGTCCAGGGAACACAGTGTTGATTGTTTAATAATTCTAAGAAATGTTCATTTCCAGGTTATGGAAAAATAACCTTCTTAACGCACCGTGCTACTTAGAGCATAGGTTCGGGTCTATATCACTTAAGAGGCAATTCATTAGCAGATGGAGTCAGAACCAAACATGTATTGTGCACAATCTTTATTAACTAACTCACAAACACATAACTAAACTAGCAAACACATAACATAACATAACATAACATAAAGGGTCACACACATATGTAGGTCAGAATGAGTAATGATAGAGTTGAACCGGAAGAGGTACTGTTACTAGAGCTATAGGAAAATCAAAGACACTCTGGAAAGGACTCATCAGTTTCTTTTAGCAATAGCAAAGGTGAGTCTTACAAATCAATACTAAATCGCTGTTTAGCATTAAAATGTACGATACTTGCAAGATGCCTTTAGGCTGAGGAGCGTCGGATCTGCAGGTTGAGGATAAATCTTGAGGTTATCTCTGAAGTGGTTGCCAGTCTGTTGGGTGAAGAGCACATGGCTGGGTGTTGTAGGCCGGGGGCCTACCAGCCTTGCGGCCGGGCCTAGAGAGGCCGGCCGCACGGTGACCTGTTCGGTGGTCCAGAAGCAAGGAAGAAGAGAGGGAGTGGCCCTGTTCGCTGGGTTTTAACCTCTGGTCAAAGTCCAACCTCTTAGGAATGATGGGGGCCAATGAAGATGTTGTATTTCCGGGTGACAACACACCCCCTTGTCAGGGCTTTTATGACCAAGTAGATTAACAAGCTGAGTCTTTACATAAGAACTATTAAAGAGTCTAATAGTCTTGTAATACTCCTGTGTTGCACAGGTATGGACATACCGCATACACAAGCATTCAACTCATCCCGATACGAACGCATAGACACCAAACATGGCATAATTGAAGTTACCTTGCAGGTCATAACATTTAAAAATCATAAAACATGTAAATACAATGAGTACAATACAACAACAGTAATAATGGATACCATTTCCTGGGAATATGTATGTAGAGAATAGTCTGTCTATAAATTAATGCAGTAACGTCTGTGTTCTGTGTGGAAAATGCAGGGAAGATGCAGATTTTTGTGTGTCTCTTCTGCTCTCCATGCGGCAGCCACATTCCTCGGCGCAATAAACTTGTAACTGAGGACTTCCCGGGGGGATGGGGACAGACCCCAGAGTGAGCTTAAAACTATTGGTTAACTAACCAATAATTGTGTCTGATTTGCCTCAGTCATTACAGTTCCAATCACTTCCATGGCCACAGGTGTATAAAATCAAGCACCTAGGCATGCAGACTGCTTCTACAAACATTTGTGAAAGAATGGGTCGCTCTCAGGAGCTCAGTGAATTCAAGCGTGGTACCGTGATAGGTTGCCACCTGTCCATTCGTGAAATTTCCTCACTACTAAATATTCCACGGTCAACTGTTAGTGGTATCATAAAGTGGAAGCAATTGGGAACAATAGCAACTCACAGAGTAAAAATACAGAGCGGGGTCAGCGCATGCTGAAGTAGCCAACTTTCTGCAGAGTCAATAGCTACAGACCTCCAAACTTCATGTGGCCTTCAGATTAGCTCAAGAATAGTGCGTAGAGAGCTTCATCGAATGGGTTTCCATGGCTGAGCAGCTGCATCCAAGCCTTACATCACCAAGTGCAATGCAAAGCGTTGGATGCAGTGGTGTAAAGCACGCCGCCACTGGACTCTAGAGCAGTGGAGACGTGTTCTCTGGAGTGACGAATCACGCTTCTCTGTCTGGCAATCCAATGGACGAGTCTGGGTTTGGCGGTGCAAAGTGTAAAGTTTGGTGGAGGGGGGATTATGGTGTGGGGTTGTTTTTCAGGGGTTGGGCTTGGCCCCTTAGTTCCAGTGAAAGGAACTCTTAATGCTTCAGCATACCAAGATATTTTCAACAATTCCATGCTCCCAACTTTGTGGAAACAGTTTGGGGATGGCCCCTTCCTGTTCCAACATGACTGCGCACCAGTGCACAAAGCAAGGTCCATAAAGACATGGATGAGCGAGTTTGGTGTGGAGGAACTTGACTGGCCTGCACAGAGTCCTGACCTCAACTCGATAGAACACCTTTGGGATGAATTAGAGCGGAGACTGCGAGCCAGGCCTTCTCTCCAACATCACTGCCTGACCTCACAAATGCACTTCTAGAAGAATGGTCAAAAATTCCCATAAACACACTCCTAAACCTTGTGGAAAGCCTTCCCAGAAGAGTTGAAGCTTTAATAGCTTTAAAGGGTGTGCCAACTCCATATTAAACCCTACGGATTAAGAATGGGATGTCATTAAAGTTCATGTGCACGTAAAGGCAGGCGTCCCAAACTTTTGGCAATATAGCGTATGTTCAAAAAAGTAGGGTGTAAAAAAATTTTTTTCGAAGTTGTAAATAGAGCAAAGATTGCAGTATGTTTTAAAAGAAAATATTACTTATGCTTTTCTATAAAATTCCAGTGTTACTTCTTTGTAATTGTGAAATTTACTATTGAGTAAAAATAGTTTCTACCCATTTTTTTTCAATGTAAGCACAATTGCAAGCACAATTGATGATGTATTTGTGAGTACTACGAACAGTATGCATTTTGTCTTAGTCCAAAAACATGGCTAAGATCATCTGTGTCTATTCCACCCCTCTTCCAGTGAGAAGATCGGCCCTCCAGTAAGTAGTGTATTCCCTATAGTGTCTCAGAAATCTACCCAAAGGTGGAGATGAGGGATTGATAAAGGTTTGTAGAACAAGAAGTTCAGGGCCAAAAACCAGGTGGTCCTTTACATGGAGGAGGGATTTTTAAACATTTTGACCAAGACAAGCTAGCTTCATTATTCATTCTTTATGAACTGAAGGAGTTTGATGTAATCAAAGTTTAAAATCATAACAGGCAACTATTCTATAGTACAAACATTTAAGAATAAGGGACACAGGGGGAAAAAAATCAGCATTTCCTTAAATGAAAGCCCACAACTAATTGTATTTTCTAAATTACATTAAAACCAGTTAATTGTGGGCTATGTTTTTACTGCACATATTTTAATCTAAATGACCGGATGATTGAGTTTATAATGAAAGTGAGCAGAGACAACACAGTGCCAGTTAACACCATCTCTGGAGAACATGCCACTTCCCAACCTGCTATTCACTTACTTTAATCAATAAGCAATTTGGGCAGCAGCTTCAACAATATCCAGCATAGCAATCCAGTTAGACAGTAAAATATGTAACAAGCACTTACTTGAGACTGTATAAGACTTAATGACACCAGGACAACTGTGAAAAATAACAGCAGCCACTATTCCACTAATCCTGCAAGGTTAATTAATTTAAACATATCCATTAGTCAAGAAACTCTTAGCCGTGGTTGTTTGAGAAGAGTATTTAGCCACCATTTAACCTCTGGAGTTTTCTTGTGTAACTACAATCAAACAATAACTATCTTGTATTGAAATATCTAGGACAGTGAATTAATGAGAGTAGCTTTAAAGTAGCAATAAAGTAGCTTTGATTTCCAGTTTCAAAGCTGCACTTGTAATATATGACTTAAGATGAAGTAAAACGATTTCCCGAAATAGATGTATAACCCAACATTCTGAGTTGATCATGTTCCATATTTCCATTTCTATTCATTTCTGCCCTAATATTGTAGTTCTGTAGATGCACGAGTGGGCCCTGAGGGAGCAGCCACCTTTAATAGACTCCTGCCTCTGGCTACTGTGACTATTATAAACCTCCATTAACCCCCTCCAATCCCGCTGTATCCACCCCTGACCCAGAGGCTCAGAGCACATGACTAACCCACTTTCACCCTTCTGGAACCAGCTGTGGTGAGGAGGGCCAGCAGGTGGTGCCAGGGTGAGAGGACTGGTCAGGCTAATCCAGACATGGACAGGCTCCAGATGGACAGACTAAAGTTGGTGTGTGTTTGACCTGGGCGTGTGTAGATCCAGTGCAAAGGGAACAGCTTATCACACCATGCTTTGGTTGTCATGCAGTATGAAGGACATAATGGAGTTAAAGAGGGTGTAGCTTTTCATTGGAGCTGATAACCATATAGTCAGACACTGAAACCATTTCCAATGAACAAGTGAGTAGCAAGGAGTGAAAGCCGATGAAACTACGAGGAAAAAGAAAAAGAACGAGAGGAGGGTGAGGCAGTGGGAAGCAGGAGTCAAGCTGCTGCGTATGTCTCCCCACTGTCTAGACCAAATTATTTAACGTAAATCAGTACAACAACCAGAAATTAATTCTCTATGTTGTTTGATGACATGTTGTTGCTGCTGAGAAAGCATTTGTCATATCTGTGTATGAAACCGACAGTTTCACAGACAGCATAATACCTTAAAAACATTTAAATAATTAGCAAGTACTAGCTCAGGTCTAAACACTGATGTCTATGTTAGTGACAAAAATAAAATAACCTTTTGAAAGCAATTTGATGCTTTAAACAAAGATTGTATGTATTAGGTACCTAAATATTCCACCTAAGCCTTATCCTAATTTGCCAGCCAATTCATCTCTGCTGGGAAAACTGGGATAGTGGGTTAGAAATATTTTTGCTCTGGCAGGATCTGACTCCTACACTTCACTGCAACATAAAACATACATGGTTCCACCTAAAATCACACACATATATATATATATATACTGTGTGGATTATTATTTATATATATATATACACACACACACATACACACACTGCTCAAAAAAATTAAAGGGAACACTTTGATCTCTTGATCTTCTGATCTTTGATCAGATCTCAATGGGGGAAAATATCATGCTGGATATCTATACTAATATGGACTGGGTAATGTGTTAGGAATGAAAGGATGTCACATCGTTTGATGGAAATTAAAATGATCAACCTACAGAGGACTGAATTCAAAGACACCCCGAAAATCAAAGAGAAAAAATGATGCAGCAGGCTAGTCAATTTTGCTGAAATTTCATTGCAGCAACTCAAAATGGTACAAAATGGTTGTTTGTATGGCCCCCACATGCTTGTATGCATGCCTGACAACGTCTGGGTATGCTCCTAATGTGACGACGGATGGTGTCCTGGGATATTTCCTCCCAGATCTGGACCAGGGCATCACTGAGCTCCTGGACAGTCTGAAGTGCAACCTGGCGGCGTCGGTTGAACCGAAACATAATATCCCAGAGGTGTTCTATTGGATTTAGGTCAGGCGAGCATGGGGGTCATTCAATGGTATCAGTTCCTTCATCCTCCAGGAACTGCCTGTATTCTCTCGCCACATGAGGCTGGGCATTGTTGTGCACCAGGAGGAACACAGGACCCACTGCACCAGCATAGGGTCTGACAATGGGTCCAAGAATTTCTTTCGGATACCTAATTGCAGTCAGGGTGCCATTGTCTGGCCTGCAGAGGTCTGTGCGTCCCTCCATGGATATGCCTCCCCAGACCATCACTGACCCACCACCAAACCGGTCATGCTGTACGATGTTACAGGCAGCATAACGTTCTCCACGGCTTCTCCAGACCCTTTCACGTCTATCACGTGCTCAGGGTGAAGCTGCTCTCAACTGTGAAAAGTACAGGGCGTCAGTGGTGGACCTGCCAATTCTGGTGCTCAATGGCAAATGCCAATCGAGCTCCAATGTGCCAGGCAGTAAGCACAGGGCCCACTAGAGGATATCAGGCCCTGATTGTTTCTGATTGTTTGGTCAGAGACATTCACACTGGTGGCCTGCTGGAGGTCATTTTGTAGGGCTCTGGCAGTGCTCATCCTGTTCCTCCTTCCACCAAGGAGCAGATACCGGTCTTGCTGATGGGTTAAGGACCTTCTACAGCCCTGTCCAGCTCTCCTAGAGTAACTGCCTGTCTCCTGGAATCTCCTCCATGCTCTTGAGACTGTGCTGGGAGACACCGCAAACCTTCTGGCAATGGCACGTATCGATGTGCCATCCTGGAGGAGTTGGACTGCCTGTGCAACCTCTGTAGGGTCCAGGTATCCCCTCATGCTACCAGTAGTGACACTGACACTAGCCAAATGCCAAACTAGTGAAAAACAGTCCGAAAAGATGAGTAGGGAAAAAAAATGTCAGTGGCCTCCACCTGTAAAACCATTCTTGTTTTGGGGGTCGTCTCATTGTTGCCCATCTAGTGCACCTTTTGTATATTTCAAACACCAAAGCAGCAAAGCAGCTGAAACTGATTAACAACCCCCTCTCCTACTTAACTGACCAGATCAATATATATATATATATTAGAACCACATTACATTGAAATAATTATAATCTGAAACCATAAATATGAAATCAAATTTTTAAAAAAAATTAAATGACACCGGTGATGCTTGCATTGCCAAATCTCATTATAATGTTCCTGACGTGGAAGCAGACGATGGTGAAGAGAAACCAAGTGCAGTTTATTTACAGTGTCCAAAGATCCAAAAACATGAAACAAAGTATAAACAAAATCCAGAATACATGAATCATGCGTTTAACAAGTGTCTATGGGTTTTAACGGCCAATACTGAGCCTGCGTTCAGACATAAACACTGAAGCTCTGCAACGAACAGCGTAGCAGTATGACAGAGGACAGACGAATTTGTTGAATAAAGCTGTTATTCTTGCTTTGTTTTTGCGCACAAAAAGTATTCTCATCGTTTCATAATATTAAGGTTGAACCACTGTAATCACAGCACCGGTTTTAACGATGTCTTTAGTATCTTTCTGGACCTCAAAAGGTGCACTGTCGTTGCTGCCTATGTGTGGATCAGATACTCTCAGATTTCATCAAAATATCTTAATTTGTATTCTGAAGATGAACGAAGGTCTTACGGGTTTGGGAAGACATGAGGGTGAGTACTTAATGACGGAAATTTCATTTTTGGCTGAACTAACCCTTTAAGGCACTAAAACATAGCGAGCCACGCCGCAATAGCGAAATACTTATATTGCAGCGTTTTTTAAATTTTAAATCACTTTGATAAACACATCTGCTAAAATACGACTATTCAGGTTTGTCTGGCATGTTAACACATTCATTTCCAAAAGAAATACAATGCAGCCCTCTAGACAGAGTGTTTAATGGTAGTTTTAGTCACACTGTGCACACTGTAAAGAAGCCAGCTTCATGTAACACAATATCCAGGCATTAAAAGCAATCAGATCAGGATGCTGTGTCTGAGAAGGAAACTACAGGTGAGGAAGGTTGCAATGACCTGGAATAAAGCAGAGCAGCAGGGAAGCACCATGACAGGCAATCTATCCCACAGGCCAACACAGCTCCACGGCTGGGTCTGACACACATTGTGCAAATGAAAAGACATAGAGTGAAAGAGATAAAGAGAAAGGTGTAAGAAAGAAAATGTGTTAGAGAGGGGGATGTGTGAAAGATCAAGAAAATGTATGTAGTGAATACTCACGGCTTAGGATTTTGTGCTGAAATATCATATTCAAAAGTGGCATAACTGTTTGAATTCATGGGTGTCAAATGAAATATCACAGGAAAGGTCAAGGTCACAATGAAAATAGTTTACAGAAATAGTAACCTGGCAAAATATCCACATAAACTGTAAAAACGTTTGACATGTGAGGCAGGAATGTAGGAGAGAGAGAAGGAATATAGCAGAGCCTTTTAGACAGACATTCAGGCAAGAAGGGACAAAGGCTTCCAGAGTGACAGGTGAAACTGTATAACCAATACAGGTGAAAGAGAGAGAGAGAGAGGCAGAAGAGATGTGAACAGATAGACAGAAAGAGAGAAAGAGAGACAGGGCTGAAAGGCTTCCAGTGTGAGAGCGACTAGGTGTGAATTTTTTGATGTGTGTATGTATCATAAAAGTGTCATGTGCTGCTGGCATTGCACAAAAACGACTCAAGTCTGTCTTTGACACCATCATGTATGAAACAGCACACACATTGGGTTGCACCTTGTCAACAAGCAGATTAGTTCTAATAAGATTCATTTCTTTGGACATCTGCTAAATGAATACATGCTAAAATGCTAAATGTCGAACCACTGCAGGTTTGGAAAGACATGAGGGTAAGTAATTTATGACAAAATTTTGATTTTTGGGTGAATTAACCCATTAAAACCAGCAGTGCCTGTCGCTGAGACTGACTGGGCTCATTTGAAGTAAATAATGGACTGGTATGGTGTCAAAATCTGACTTCCCACCAGACCCCACCATAATGGTTATTTGTAATAATTGTGATTAGATCAAAGAACCATGATCTGATGATTATTCGATAATCGCGATGGACCTAATTTAAGTTTTAATGCAGTGTTCACATACAGGAATAAAAAAATAAATTAAAAAAACAGCAAATTGCTCTGAGACTCCTGAAACAAACTAAGTGTTACCCATAAGCAGATGAGCCATTTATGCTTATTGCAGCACTGATGACAACAAAAGCAGTATGAATCTGGAGATATGTAAGCTTTTATTTCTCATCTGCATCATCTCCCTGTGCAGGATATTCCAGAGGAAAACTGTGTTACTCAGAGGTTGCTTAAATAGCTGAGGAGGATTATAGGGTTTCTCAATTATGTTTCATTTAAGAATCATTGTTGACATACAATAAGTATAGAGCAATAAAATTGAATAGCAAATAACATGTTGGTGATCAACATTGATTCATCATCTGGGGTTACATAGATTACCATTGTGTTGACTTTGTGTGATTTTTGAAGTGTCAACTTTGGCGGTCTCGTATTATATGGGCTCCAAGTGATGGATTATTTTTCTACAAATCTTTATTTGTGATCATCTGAAGAAAATCAGTCATATACAGACAGAATAAAGATGTGTAAATGACAGAATTTTCATTCTTGGGTAGAGTCTCTCTTTAAAGGGGGGGGGTGTAATGCTATTTCATGTATTCTGACTACACTGTTAAAGAGTTGGATCATCATGCTAAACATGGTCAAAGTTTTGAGAAACGAGTTGGACGTATGACAGAGTATTTCTGTGCCAAAAATACTCTTCAGATTTCAAACAGATTTCTGACAGTTTTTTTCGAGCATGGCCCTGTATTACGTAATAAAGGGTGGAATTTCTTGTACGGGCACTTCTCCCAGAAGAGCGCGCACATATCAACCAGAGCAAGAGAGCAAGAGCACAACCATCAGTGTGATTTGTTTGGCTTTACGGAAGTCGTCGGCAGCCCTGCACAGAACTTACTCGAGAAAGATTTGTCCCTTTCTTTTTAGACCACGAAATCAACAATGTCACCAAAGAAGTGTGTTTTTGGTTGTGAGGGAAAGATAACCTTGCTTCCCAAAGAACCCAGCATTAAGTAGAGCTGAGAGTTTTGTGCTCAAGCATTACAGTGATGCACTCTCAACATTTGTCATTAAAATAACCATAGAAACCGCCTTAAATTAACTATCAAAAAAAGGATAAAGTCATCTCTGATAGTTCTAATCACTTTTTTATTGGTTAAAATGAATGGAGAATATCTCATGTTTTTCCGTGGCTGCTCAAGCCCTCAGGATCTGCACTTATGGTTTTATAAACAAGGCCCAGTTTAATGCTGGATTTACAGATTGTTTGAAACTGAAAGATGGAGCGTCACAGCGATAATGATCCCGGTCATGAGTCAAAACCGCAGGTGGTAAGTAAAACTCATCAAATGTCTGTTTTGTTGGCAATAGGTGCCTAAGTGCATATAATGTAAACAACACGAACGTAGTGAATTCATAAAGTCAATATTCATCATTCAATATATGCCATATTCATTATAGTGATTCAAAATTTATCCAGGGTGTTACAGTTCCCTCGTCTCCTGAACTCCATTTCCCATGATCCTCCTGTTTCCACACCTGCACTCACTTCCTCGTCATCTCCCCATCATCACTCATCACCTGCACCTGGACCTGATCGTCTGCACTCCCTTTATAATGGACTCACTCCCTGCACTCCTTGTCTGTTCTATTGTTTGATACATGTGTGTTATACTGCTTATCTGTTCCTTGTTGACATTAAAACCCTTATTATTGTGGATTCCCGTACTCGCCTCGCCTCGCCTCGTCTCTACAGCACAGCACAGCACAGCACGCTAACAGAATAACTGACCTAAACCGCTGGAAATCTGCAAATAATATGGGTTTATTCCTGGTTCCTGTGACTTCCGTGTCTCCTCAGCAAGCTACAGCGTTGGATCGCCCTTGTGGGTTCCGGCAGGACGGTCGCTCGCTGGAGAGGTATGTGGAGGAATTTGTTGAGCTTGCTTATTTGGTGAATTGGCCAGATGCCTGTTTGAACGTCTGTTTTCTGGCGGGGCTGGACGAGGACACGATCCGTTTTAAAGAACTTGCCTGCTATTTTTCCCTAGTCGAAGCAATTAATCTGATTTTGTTTCTAAATTGTTCTGATTTTGTCATTGAGGAGGTTCTTGATAAGTCGTGTGATCCTCGTCCAGTCTCCCAAGAAACACAGGTGGCCTGGCCAGTTCGCCAATCACCACTTTCCTCCGCCTGCCACTCCAGTGGGCATTCCCCTGGTGTCCTGCTGGACCCAAACCCTGTGAAGGCCGAAGATAGATCCTCCGTTGGGATCAGATGGCCAAGGAGAAAAAAGATAAGGGCCGCAAAGCAATCCCAGTGTTCTGAGTTTTCTGCCTCCGTGCAGCCCTAGTCTCCTGAGTTTTCTGCCGCCAAGCAGCCCAAGGCGCCAATTATTGATAAAGAAGACTTTTGGGCTGAACCACTTCCCAGTCTCCTCGACCTAACTCCAGCCTTCACCGAGCCCGTTCCATGTATCCACGAGCCCGCTCCAGTCTTTCACGAACCCGCTCCAGCCTTCCACAAGCCCACTCCAGTCTTCCACGAGCCACCAAAGGAGGCGGAGTGGTTGATAGACTTTTGGGAGGAACCAGCGTCACCAGCCTTCCTCGAGCCCACTCCAGCCTTTCACGAGCCTGCTTCAGCCTTCCATGAACCACCTACGGAGGCGGAATGACTAATAATAGACTTTTGGGCTGAACCAACAGTTCCAGCCTTCCCCGAGCCCGCTCCAGTCTTCGCTGAGTCGGCTCCAGCAGCCGACGAGCCTGCTCCAGCCCGCCTACCTGTTCCAGCCCACAAGTCCTTTCATGCCACCAGGGACTTCCCCAAAGTTTTTTGGGGGGGCCATATACCCGTGGGTGGGGAACTCCTGGGTGGGGTCTTGATGTCGCCAGAGCCTGCCCAGGCTCCAGACCCGCCAGAGCCTGCCCAGGCTCCAGACCCGCCATGGCCAGCCCAGGCTCCAGACCCGCCATGGCCAGCCGAGGCTCCAGACCCACCCTGGAGACCTCCGTTCTCGTCCGCTCCTCTCCCTGCACCCACCCCCCCTCCCCGGTTGTTCCATCTACGGCGAGAGGCCGCGCGTACCGGGAGGGGGAGGTACTGTTACAGTTCCCTCGTCTCCTGAACTCCATTTCCCATGATCCTCCTGTTTCCACACCTGCACTCCCTTCCTCGTCATCTCCCCATCATCACTCATCACCTGCACCTGATCGTCTGCACTCCCTTTATAATGGACTCACTCCCTGCATTCCTTGTCTGTTCTATTGTTTGATACATGTGTTATGCTGCTTATCTGTTCCTTGTTGACATTAAAACCCTTATTATTGTGGATTCCCATACTCGCCTCGTCTCTACAGCACAGCACGCTAACACGGGGATAATGTGATGGTGTATTGTGTGTGTTTAACTCTCTGAGGTCCAAAAACGCGCCGGCGCGTTTTGTAGGATTTTTTCACATTGCAGCAAAACAGACTTAAAATACTCCGTCATTTCTTGTCATAGAGACATAAGTAATATATCAATTGAAACTATAGAATGTCTTCTTTTATTTGTGTACACTCAGAGTAAAAACACAATGTTGTGCTTTTTGTAAAATAAAGAACTCACATGATGCGTGATCTCTCGTCTCCCTCTGAACGAACTCCAATCTGATAGTTCTCAGAAAATGAACTTTATGAGCTATATGAAATGCCATAGAGGTAACATTGTTCAGACACTTTCCATCACAGAAATAAATTATATTTTAAAGTATATAATACCATTATTTTAAATTGTAATAATATTTCACAGTATTGCTGTTTTTTCTGTATGTTTGATATACACCATCACAGAGGGTTTTTTCATAGCCTACCTGACTGAAAGGCCTCATTATTATGCAAGTCATTTCAGGTCATTATTATGTTATTCTTTTGTCTTCTCAGGTGAGAAAATTTCATTTCATGATTATAGTGACCAAAATGATCACGGTTATCACAGAATCCTGTTCAAAAAGTCCTAATGCTACACAATGAAATCAATTCACCAAGTTTTATGTAGAAAACCAGCAAATAACAAATAAAATTAGCATCAATATGTACTTTTTCTTTATATAAACATTAAAATAATAACATTAAAAATGATGGCCAGATTTTAAAGGAGTGTCTTGCAACATGTTATCTATAAATCATTTTTATAAAAGTCAAAAAAGATAAATTACTGACATTTACAATGCACATTATCCTTTATTATTAATAGTATGCGGTCCATGCAGCTTTACAGAGGGATGCTTTACAGGGGGTATGGCTTATCTAAATGAGATGTAAATGAGCCCTATTGTCACTCCCAGCAGGTGAGAACAGGTGAGAACTGCAGAAACTTTAAAGGGGTTTTTCTCCCTCTTGAGCTTTTTTGAGTGCCTACTTTCAAATGGTCACAACTTCTCCAAATATTATCAGATTTCCATGTGTTACACATCGTTGGAAAGCTTGGAGACTACACTTTCAGAATCTGTGAATAACTCAAAATGCCCCAGAACCGACTTGTGTCCCTACTTTCCGTGACTGGTCACATATGAGAATCCAATATTTCTCCAAATGTGCATGCTTTTAAACTAAAAGCCTATATTCAGACTCTTTGCATCACAGAAATACATTATATTTTAAAGTATATAATATAAAACCATTATTTTATATTGTAATAATATTTTTTCCTGTATGTTTCATATACACTATGATGAGCTTGAGACATCACAGAAGGTATTTTTCACAGCCTACCTGACTGAAAGGCCTCATTATTATGCAGCTCATTAGAGCTTCTTTATGCGATTCTTTTGTCTTCTCAGGTGTAAATCAACCATTATTCATGATGATTCATGCCTCCACGCATACTGTGTTTCTTGACAAAAAGTGTCTTATAAAAACTAAATCAATATATTGTTTTATATGAACAAGTAGGCATTATAATTTTTACAAAATTTTGAAGCAAAAACTCTAGCCTACAACCTCCAAAACCAGAAGTCTGGTGAACACAGATTTAATATATATTTTTGGCCTTATTTCAGTGACTTAAATTTTTTGTTTTTTCAATAACCACGCATAAACGTTATTCCTTCAAAAACACATGTACATACATGTTCCTCACATATTATTGTAGCCTAGTTTGTGCTGAATACAGTGTAATGACACTTTTTCCATTAGTATGTTTATGAACAACTGAAAAAAGCACAAATGTCAGGGCATGTAAAACTTCTCCAGGCCCCAAATCAGCCTCAGACTCCAGAGGGTTAAATACTAGGGCTGGGTATTGACACAATTTCCACGATTCGATTACTATTCACATGCTTTCGATATCGATTATTTTGGATGTAGTGTTTCAGTTACAGTACATGGCAAATTTTCTAGAGAAAAAAAATCTCTCAACTAATGCTGTAAACTACACATGGGAGTCAACTGGTACTACTATAATAATATTAAAGGTTAAATTAACTTATTTATATACAAACACTTAAATTACACTCAATGTTTTTATTATAAATAAAGTTTAGAATTACATAATATTTCTTCTCCAATTCGTTTTTTTAAAATATAAACATTTAAATCGCGGCTGTCATAACTGATTTATTCAAACATGCATTAAATATTGAAGAACATTAAAAATTATAATGAATATGTAATGGTGCATTGCTATATTTATTAGAATGTTGCTTTCTAGAGTAGACTTTTCTAGCTGACTAATGAGTTTATGGTCACTGAATATGTTTTTCTGAGGTAAATGTGACGTTACGTGACATTGTTTACAAGCTGTTTTATCTGTCACGTCATATTAAACAACGACAAAACGGTATTTATTTTTTGAATCTCATAAGATGGACGTCATTTGAAATCTGAGACTTTGCTTCATATCAAAAGTAACAAAGCACAAAGATTATTGCGATTTATTGGACGGGAGGCGCTACATATTCTGCTCATTCATCAACTGAAAACAGACTAGACTAATCGATTCTTGGGATTTAAGAATCGATATTGGTTCGTAAAAATGAAAATCGATATTTTTGACCCAGCCCTATTAAATACATTTGTTTAGCTGACCATTGATAGCTTGCAGACGATCGCTACACAAAAGCTGCGCATGTTCGTCACTCTTTAGCTCTGCTCACACGGCACGCCTCCAGGCGCTCGGCTGTTTTCGGAATAACTCTGTACAGCGTATCTGTCTTTTAAAATTCTGATAAAACTAAAGACTCTTCGGAGATATGAAGGATGCTATACTACTCTATAGGTACTCAAGATTAACATGAGATTGGCAGAAACTGTGTGTGTTATGTACCCTTTAAATACTCATTAGTGATTATTTTCTTTCCTATGGGATACTCTAGTCAGCTGAAGTCTGGTGGCCAATGTCCAACCTTTCCACCCCCACAGCAATCAACAGACTCACAGTAATCACAGCAGACTTCTGATTGGCTGCCACATGCTGCTCTACGTGAGAAATACCATGGCAACTTTTTCATTGCACTCCTGTCTTTTCACACTGCGCTGCAATCTTGCCACACAAAATAAACGCAAGAAGCCATTACAAAAACTTCAGGTTTGATCTCAATAAATGTTATTATCACCCAAGTGTGATATTGTTTTTATCCCGCATTTCAAAAAACAAGACATTAATATCAAGTAACTGACCTTTTAGAAACAACATCTTCAGATGTTTTATTTATTTTTGCTGTGGCAGGCGAAAATATTCCAGTTACAGAGTTGCAAACCGTTGAACTGGAACATAGAGGAGTGATATAAACAGTGAAATGTTCCAGTGCTGTTGGAACTCTTGGAATGCTGCTCAACCAATCAAATTAATGGACTCGAACTAATCACAGCATAATATGTCTATCAGAGCAGGTACAAACTAATGTCAGAATGAAGCTTTTCCGTGTAAATAGGAGGATGATCTGAGGAAAAGACAGAAAGAGAGAGTCTGTGAGGGAGATGAGATGGTTAATCCACCTGCTGAGTAGCTGTATATCAAACACATGAATTAATCATTTCAATGCCAATTCTAGTTATCAGACTCAGTCTCTACGAGTCAGAGATGAATTTATCAAATTAATTCATTTATACTGCGAGTGCAGCATTCACATTAGTATTCTTCTCTCTCTTTCACTATTCTGAACAGCAGGAATGCTTTTTTCATCTCTGCCCATTTGTATCCCTCTTCATAAGTGCAGCATAATCTATAATGCTTCATAAATACTGTGTAATTGACAGACTGGATTTTCAGTTCACCAGACACTTTCTTACTGATGATTAAACCAGATTGTTTTGCAAATGTCAGCATTTTTACATTAAATAGGACAGTGGTTCTCAACTTCTGGACCTGTTCTGATAGGTTTGTGGACAGCAAGGAGAAAACAACGTTAAACGCAAATAATTCAATGCAACAAATCAAGTAAAGTTAAGGGAGGAGAAAATGCCTTCCTTTTCCATTGCAATGACAGAGGCCATGAGTCTAAATCTATATAGTATTTTAGGGCAGTCTTCTGTCTCTTGATAGAAGCTAGTCATATTAGACAGAATATAATAATAAATGCCAATATTTTTATTTAAAGACAATGTTAAGTATTTTAGCACAATAAACAAATCTGTTTGGATTTCCACTTGGTTTTACATGATGTAAAAAACAGACAGACAGATATCAAAGGGGTCATGAACTGAGAATTCAAATTTTCCTTGATCTTTTGACGATTAAGAGTTTTAAAAGTTTAAAAACTCAAAACTTCCTTGTTATTCCAAAAACAGCTTTTATTGAAACCAAAGCCAGAAAACGACAGGATCTGAAAAGTGTGGACTTATAGTGCCACGAAAGACCGCTTCCGAAGAAGAAGATCAATGCCTATGTCTATATCACCACGTTTTTGGCACCGCCCACTGGCGTGTTAGTGAATAGTGATTTTTTTCATCTTTGTGAATGTATCTGCAGAGCATTTTTTGTTTGCATTCAGTGCATTTCACTGTGGATTATTTGGTAATTCAGTCGCAATTTCAGCTAAGGCTTTGCAAACAGACTTTTACGATATGGATCCGACAGCAAAGCCACAAACCTGTAAGTAACCATGTTTATTCTAATGCCTGATCTGCGATCAGTGATTTCTGATGTGTAATTATTCAAGTTTAGTCAGATTTTCTTTGTCTCTCTGTTATTAAATTATATACAGAAAGCAATCAAATCTGTCTTTATAATGGCCTGAGGTGTCAATCAAACAGCGCAAGTTTATCTGGACACCTGCCAAAACTCCCGTTATGTAATCAATGACGTTGTTACACTGGACAGCGAAGCTCTTACTGTCTTAATATTGTGTTCGCATTGTTAGTAATGATGAAAAGCATTCGTGAGAAAAAAGAGCAAAAACCAATTAGTGGAACAATTATGCTTGTTCTCCCTCTTGCAGAAAAAAATGTTCCTGTTGTGCATGTTCCTAATTTGTTTGCAAAACCAATAGCTTGATCAAACTCAAACTTTCCACAGCATGCAATATGAAATATGACACCTACGGCACTTTAGCAGTGGAAAAATGTTTCATAATCTCACATTTTTGCATATTGTCATGTACACTTACATGTGTATATTTGCCTATGGTTTAAGGAAAAACGATCAATAAAGTCCATTGAAACTCAGGGTGAAAAGAAATAAAAACCACATCAGGTACATATCCGTTTCATCAAAACACCTAGACATTCACCATCAAACACAGAACACATCCTGCAGAATGGGGTGTTTCCTCCACTATCATTCGCATCACAATCTGTAGGCTCATGGAAAAACTCCTCTGTAGGATATTCACAGCCTGCTGTTTGATATTGGTGTTGTTCTCCAGCAGTCAGCTGTCAGGGTGGAAAAAACAAACCCGACAGCTGTCTCTGCGAAAGAACGAGAAATAAACAGCAGGAAACCCCCCTTGTCTCCCAGCCATTTCTACCTCTCCTTCTCCACACCTCATCCCTCTTTTCTCTCTTCACTTCCAGCACTCTTTTTGTGCCATCCATAACATCCCTCTCAAGTTCCCAGCACACGTTTTCAGAAACCAAACACCATCCCAAGAATAAACAGTCCCTAGTGCAAACAACACATTGAAACACATTTTCACAACTTAATCACACCTATCAAAAATGTTT
>RJVU01053075.1:512462-550577 GCA_003731715.1 Anabarilius grahami
CATCTCTTTTACCTGAGCCTGACTTTTCTATTGCATCACACAGCTGAACGCACAAATGTTAACAAAAAATGAAGGCTCCATGCCACACGTGTCACAGAGGACTCCATCTGCAGTACATTCATTAGAGGCACAGCTAAAAGGAAAGCTATAAGAATAGATCTAAGAGAGGATACATACAGAGAGTCTTTGTCCCACCGAGGAAAGAGAGAGTGTTAACATCCAGTCACAGAGATGAAGTGTCCACACACCCTCCCCTCACACTGCTGCCACTGTGCACTGCTGAGTCTGCCTCTGGTTTGCTGCCCTATATGAGCGGGAGCCCGCCTCGCACACGCACACATATGCATACAGTGCACGTAGAAACCAGCTGTCAGAAGAGACAGGGAGGTTTTCTGCTGAACTTCTCAAATATCTCTCAATGTCAGGGTACACACACTCACATTATCATGAACTGCTGATTTTGATATAGAAAAATATGGACTTCAGATTTCTGTTTTAAATTCTTAACAACAGGCACACACACTAAGTGTAAAGTGCCATTTCTCAGGGCTCTGGGGATGAAGTTTAATGAGCTGCTGTAGAGCATTTAAGGGTCAGAAAGTCACTCTGCAGTGTCTCAACTACCACCATTTTACCACTCCTGTCCTGTCCTCTCAGCCCTTATCACTCTTTCTTTTTCCTTGACCACCTTCTTGTGCAGTATATAGTTCATCTCTGAAAACCCCACATTTTCTCCTCTTCTCTTTTGAAGGGATATTTCACCCAAATTTGACAATTCCATCAATATTTACTGTACTCACTTTCATGTCTTTCCAAATCTGTTTTACCAATAAAGACAAGACTGACATACTGATCATGCCTATATCAAGCTCAATGCTTATTCCAAGTCATCAAGTATTTTTTGTGAGGAACAGTCCATGTTGTTATTCCCTTAAATATATTTGCCGCAGCTCTCAAATTTCATTATTCATTACGCATTTTTAAACAGGCATGTTATGCTCAGTTAGAAAATGATCAGTGCTTAAACTTCTTATCCTGTCACAAATAGATACAAACTCTTTTTAAAAGATTCTTCAAAAATTCTCTTTAGTGTTCCCAGGGGGAAAAAAACAGCATAGAAATTTGGAAAAACAGAGTAAAATATATACACTGTTACACTAAACTAAATAAATAAATAATATCAGAATTCCCAATTTTGGGTGAGCTATTCCTTTAATCTCCTGCAGGACCAACTGTCATTTTTCTTCCTTTAAAGGGATAGTTCACCCAAAAATTCTGTTATTATTTACTCACCATCATGTATTTCCAAACCTGTATGACAGACTTAAAATATTTGTCTCCGCAACATGAGAGTGAGTAAATGACAGAATTTTCATTTTTGGGTGAACTATCATCAAGGCTCTTTACTAGTTCAAGTCCTAGACCAATTTTTAGTCCAATTTTACTATCATTCGCTCTCCCCATTTCTCACTTGGACTAACATTACTCTCCACTACATCATCCTCCATGCTTTTATCCAGTAATAATACCTCTAGCTTCTCTTTTTCTTCTTTTTCCACTTCATTTGCTCTTTGCTCGTGTTCTCTCCTTCACCAAGATGCCACCAAAATTAATTATGCCAAACATACTATTTGTGGAAATGACTAATGTGCTCTATGCAGGTGCATAATGACTGGCTAAAAGAAGTACCAAAACTGAGCCAGAATGGTTAATGAATTTCCACTGAAAATAATTCAAGCTGAACCATGCAGGCAGACTGTAATCGCTTCTATCTGCACAAATGTTGGAGCTGCAGTTTGTATCTTTTTAAAAAGTTAGATGCTGTTCGGACTCGTTTATTATTCAATTCAGTGAAAGATTGATTCTGTTTCTTTCAGATAAAGCAGGAGTCAGTTAAAAATGTACATAACTGAACACAATGGTATGATGATTTTTTTGGCGTCCCTCAAGGTTCTGTCCTAGGCCCACCACTGTTGACTGATTACATGCCATTACTTTACGTTTGTGAAGCATTACACACAAACATGGTATTAGCTTCTATTGCTCCATACATGACACTAAGCTAACAGCTACAAGAAAGGTAATAGATATACTTTATCGTGTCAAATTTAAGAAAGTAAAAAACACATACATTGCAAATATCAAGAAAAAAATAACTAACATCCTGTCCAATATCTGGGAATCAAACCTGCTCCTAATATTTAAGGACAAATTTAAATATCATATGTTAGGTCAATCCTGCATCCCACCTTTGAAAATCCTTTTGAAATTATGACTAATTTTGTAAGTTTTGAAAGTTTTCGTTTGAACAGTGATATGAAATGTGAGATTTACATTGATGAACGCTGATTTGGGGTTTATTAAATTGTACAAAATACCCAGTGCAAGTTTCTTTTATGTCTTATTTGGAGTTATTTCTAATTTATTATTTATTGGGAACAGTGCCATTTCAGCGGGTTACACATCGAACTATAAATATGCCTTATAGCCCTATGTCACAGGCTTTTATGAATGTCTTAATGTGACAGCTATTTTTTGAGTTCCCACCACACCAGCACATACCTAAACGGATAAAACTGATATACACTGAACAAAATTATAAACGCAACACTTTTGTTTTTGCCCCCATTTTTCATGAGCTGAACTCAAAGATCTAAGACTTTACACAAAAGGCCTATTTCTCTAAAATATTGTTCACAAATCTGTCTAAATCTGTGTTAGTGAGCACTTCTCCTTTGCCGAGATAATCCATCCACCTCACAGGTGTGGCATATCAAGATGCTGATTAGACAGCATAATTATTGCACAAGTGTGCCTTAGGCTGGCCACAATAAAAGGCCACTCTAAAATGTGCAGTTTTATCACACAGCACAATGCCACAGATGTCGCAAGTTTTGAGGGAGCATGCAATTGGCATGCTGACTGCAGGAATGTCTACCAGAGCTGTTGCCGTGAATTGAATGTTAATTTATCTTCCATAAGACATCTCCAAAAGTGTTTCAGAGAATTTGGCAGTACATCCAACCGGCCTCACAACCGCAGACCACATGTAACCACACCAGCCCAGGACCTCCACATCCAGCATCTTCACCTCCAAGATCGTCTGAGACCAGCCACCCGGACAGCTGCTGCAACAATCGGTTTGCATAACCAAAGAATTTCTGCACAAACTGTCAGAAACCGTCTCAGGGAAGCTCATCTGCATGCTCGTCGTCCTCATCGGGGTCTCGACCTGACTGCAGTTCGTCGTCTTAACTGACTTGAGTGGGCAAATGTTCACATTTGATGGCGTCTGGCACTTTGGAGAGGTATTCTCTTCACGGATGAATCCTGGTTTTCACTGTACAGGGCAGATGGCAGACAGCGTGTATGGCGTTGTGTGGGTGAGCGGTTTGCTGATGTCAACGTTGTGGATTGAGTGGCCCATGGTGGTGGTGGGGTTATGGTATGGGCAGGCATATGTTATGGACAACGAACACAGGTGCATTTTATTGATGGCATTTTGAATGTACAGAGATACCGTGACGAGATCCTGAGGCCCAATGTTGTGCCATTCATCCACGACCATCACTTCATGTTGCAGCATGATAATGCACGGCCCCGTGTTGCAAAGATCTGTACACAATTCCTGGAAGCTGAAAACATCCCAGTTCTTGCATGGCCAGCATACTCACCGGACATGTCACCCATTGAGCATGTTTGGGATGCTCTGGATCGGCGTATACACAGGCCACAATCAACAACCTGATCAACTCTATGCGAAGGAGATGTGTTGCACTGCGTGAGGCAAATGGTGGTCACACCAGATACTGACTGGTTTTCGGACCTGATAAATAGTGCTAATCCCACTATCTATCTGCAGTTACTCATTGAAGCCTCGCTAAACTAATGCCACCATAATTACAACTTTTATGGGCCGTGAGTGTGTGCAGGAACTGTAAGAGGCCATTATGCACTATTAATCTCTCTGATCCTCTGCCCAGGTGTTCTTGTGCAAATGGATTCCTGTAGAAATGCTTCCACAGAGAGAGTGTGGGTCTCCCACATCATGAAAATGGGTCAGCCCTGGTGCATGGAAAAACCCACACCTATGACTCTCATTGGCTGCAGAGGACGGGATGAGTGAGAAATAGATCAACTGCACTTTGATGAAATGGAGGTGGTTTGGTAAATAGTGTCAGTGAGCAGACTCAGTTGGACATCTCGTGTTAATTTAGGTCAAATGTATTCCACTTACAAAGCACATTATGTAAGTAGTACCATGGTATTCTTTGAAGTACTTCATATGACTTGACGGATGTAAACCAAAAGGTAATATTATTTATAACAAATCAATGAGAAGTCAGTGCAAACACTCTAAATTATGTATAGTTCAGAATTTCAGAACACATAGTGTTTAGTCTTTTGAATGTCCATTAGTCATTACTAAAATAACTAATCAGTAGTTTTTGCTTATGAAGTAGCAATCATAGGATTTTTACAGCAAGCTAGTGGTGAACAGTTTGCTATAGTTCTAATAATGAGTGAAGCTTCTTCCATCTCTTGATTGAGGATTCCCTTTGACTCCAGGAACCCACTGCCACATCACAAGAACAGAGATTCTCAGAGAGCCCATCTCCACTTAAGTACTCTTACATAAAGTAATCAAATTTTCATCATGTGGAACTCAAGTGTCCTCTCTGAATCTCCAAACGTCAGTGCTGCTCTCCTCTATGATAACAAGCAGCAAGAGCTTTTAGGGTCAAATAGAGAGGTATACAATCTCATCTTTCTGAAGGAGAGACCATGTGTAGAGCTGTTCCACACACACACACACACACACACACACAAAAAGAAGAAGAAAATCAGAACAAAGAACACAAAAATCCGATATTTTGACATAAGCATCAATAACACCCGAACACTGGCAGTGCTTTGGTTGTGTTGCCTAGCACATCTACCATATGGCAGCTCATTAAGTCAGGAAGATCAGAAGGAAACATCCTGGTAGTGTGGAACACAGGAATCTTTGGCACTGTTCTCAAGTTAGACATTATTTACCGCCAGCTCACCACCAGCTCACTGTTTGATGTGCATCAAAGCCTATCTTGAAAAAAAGGTAAAAACGATTCCTGTGTGTTATTGTTGTTTAAACCGTCAACCTTTAATTAAATGGTTAGTTAATTACTCACCCTCATGTCGTTCCACACCCGTAAGACCTTTGTTCATCTTCGGAACACAAATTAAGATATTTTAGATGAAATCTGAGAGGTATATGACTCGTCCATAGACAGCAATTTAACCACTTCCAGGTTCTATGTCAGAACGCCGGATCAGTATTGGCCGGCTCCTGCGTCAGCATCACACGCATGTGTCGTGCCGAAACAGCCTCTGCCAATACTGAGCTGGCATTCTGACGTAGAACCTGGAAGTGCTGAACGTAAACTGCGTATGAGAAAGACAAGATGTTGAATAAAGTTGTTATTTTTGTTTTGTTTTTGCGCACAAAAAGTATTCTCATTGCTTAAAGGTGATACAGAGGATCTTTTCGTCGACTGAGAACCCAAACACTGTTTGTGAGTTTTTGAAATGAGCGCATGCGTAAGAACAACCCCGCTCCTTCACAGCTCAGTTCGAGGGAACGCCTCCCAAAACTCGTGCAGGAGTATTGGAACATGAGTGTTTGTTTACCACCGGCATTCGCTGTGTTGTGTTATGCCTGGCTCACACTACAGGAGTTTTTAAATCCTAACCAAATATGAAATCTGGTTGCAGCACACACATAAAGGAGAATCTTCACAGATTTTATTCTCTGAAGTTCCGCCATCTCCACTGTCCAACGGACCCATACAGCAGCTGGTTTTGCGGTCGCAAATTCAAAAGCGCTCTCATTCACTTCTCTCTTTGGCTGTTGTTAAAGAACTGACGTAATCTTCCCGATTTAAAATCCTAAATATCAAACATGTTTGATATGATCGGGGCGGCCCCGATTTGTGTGAGAGCAGATCGGGAGGTGCAAGATTCGATCTGTGAACGCCTCACATTACCAGATAATCTGTGCCGAACATCGGAGCCGATCAAGGTCCACAACAAGATTTTATCTCCGATTCTCGGGAGGGGAAAATCGGGCATAAATCGGCCTAAAACTCCTGTAGTGTAAGCCAGGCATTAGTGGATTCATTATGTCGGACTCACCGCAGGTGACTCATAATCTGCAGTTTTTACTCCTGTCTCCTGACAAAAACATTGCATGCGGCGCGTGTGGAGTGTGGAAAGTTACTGGAGCGCGCAGCCGCGCCTGTCTCACACAAGCAACGTCATGGCAGTGATTGACAAGCCAGAGGGCCAATTCGCGCACATCTCTCACAAGGAACGCAATGGCAGTGATTGATAAGCCAGAGGGCTTTCTGATGTTTTTAAGGCCCTACCTCGTGCACAGATGATGTATATTAATATTATTCCTTTCAGTGCACCTAATAAATAGTCTTTTATCACTTAGTAAAGACAGTTTCAAGTAATATTGCAAAAATGTATAAAACAAAACATCCTCTTTAGCACCTTTAACATTAAGGTTGAACCATTGCAGTCACATTGACTTTTTTAACAATGTCTTTAGTACCTTTCTGGACCTTGAAAGTGGTGGTTAAATTGCCGTCTATGGACGAGTCATATAGCCTACCAGTCGGATTTCATCAAAAATATCTTAATTTGTGTTCCAAAGATAAATGAAGGTCTGAAGGTCTGGTTCTGAACTCTGCAGGTAGGTAGATCTCCAGGAACAGGATTGGGCACCCCTGATTTAGACTATTTAATAACAGTTGAAAAAAACTAAACGGTAAAAAAGGTAAATAAGGTTCCATTTGTTGACATTAGTTAACTACATTAGGTAATGAATTAACAATGAACAATACTTCAAAAGCATTTATTAATCTTAGTGTTTATTTCTAAAACACCTGGTCTTAAGATGCATTTTGGTCAATCGGATCACAAGAAGACGACGCAGACACATACACATTTACACATGGTGTTTTAATCAGTCTCTTTTGTCCACTTTTAAACACTGTCCTGATTTCTCTGAGGGGAGGGTTTATGGGCGGGTAAATGTATGAGTTTTTTCAGATCTTTCGAATTAATGGACAATATAAGCTTGCGCAATTTACACATGAATGCTCCCAGAGACAACAGAAAAACATACGGACAGCACCAGCTTCCGTTTCTGCTCTGATAGATGCAAGACCACACTGAACGGTGTGAGTGCATGTTAGAAACTTAGAAATTGTGCTTTTTCATCTTCAAACCAAACTTGGGTTAGGTTTAAATCTCGTCTGGCTAGCGAGCTTCCCATAATGTTGTTTACGCTTTATATAAGTAGGCAGACTTTTGTGGCTGTTCAAATGTATTCGACCACATGAGTTTTTACACTACGAAAGCAATCCAGTTGAATGAGTTTTCGACTACCTCTGGAAGTGATCAAAAGTGGACAAACTTTTAGACCCCGTTTACACCTGTATTTAGCGTCATCTACTTGTGATCCGACCGACATCTCTTTTTGGTCAATTTGCAAAAGGCTTTCCTAATATCAGGAAAAAGATGTTCACTGTACATTAATCCCATAGACTCCCATACAAGTGCATTACTGTACATTACTTTCTTTTGCTTTTATAACCAGATGGATGAACTGAAATATTTTTCTGTGGAAATCGACAGCATGCCACAGATGATGTAAACTGAGCTTAAGATGTATTTATCCCAGAATATTCCTTTAATATGGTGTATACATTATGTGAACAGTGTACTGCAGCACATACAAGCACACTCAAGCAGAACATTCTACTCCTTTATGAACAGAAATGTCTTAGAAATTCATATGCACACCCACACAAACACATCAGTCAGTGCTTGTCTGGAATTTCACAGCAGGTAGGAGTGCACAATTCATCTACAAAACCAGTGCATTTGTACAAATCAGTTCCAGCATATGAGACACCTAACTGCAACAATAAAACTCTCCAAACCCATTAAAACAAACACGCACACAATAGCTGCATCCGAAAGCTGAAAAATGCTGCCTTCAGAGGATGCATTTCAAGGTAGGAAGGCTTAAGGCACATCCCAATCCAATGTTAGCTTATTTTTTTGTCTACTGAGATACCTTCATTTGATCGATTTTTGGACGCAGCATAGATCTAACCTTCGCTGCCTTTGAAATCATGCAATACTGTGTGTTCAGTGACGGTCAAGCTAAAAAAAGTAAATACGGCGTCTGAAAGCTGCGTTTGGTAGTCAATTTGTGTGTAAAAGTGTTTTTGACCAACATTTTCCACTTCAGATGTAATTTCTAGAGAGAAATTACTACTGCAGTAATTCACCAAAGCACAATATCACAATACTGAAATTCAATGCAGCAAATACCTTTTCTCCTTAAGATATTCCTTACGGTCTGTAGTTCAGCATCAGAGTTTATCATAATCTCATTGAGAACAATGTTAAATGTTTAACATTGTTCTCAATGAGATTATGATGAGCTATTATGATTTAGCACTTAATAATAATAATTTAAAAAAAAAATCTTTAATGATAACCAAACAAACCAACAAAAAACAGAAGACAGTAGCACTTCCTGTGGTCTACCTCCTGCAGGTACATGATTATATCAGAGCGCTCAGAGATAACGGTCATTTCATTCACTGCGAATGAGGCACAGAGAACTGGCAGATCAAGCACACCATGTTCTCAGAGCCTCCAATCCTTTACCTGTGGATCTGGTCAGTTGTAACTTGAGTAATGGATATGTCAGATATAATGCTAAAAAATGCTCTTTTATCATTCTTTAAAGTCATAATGAAATCAACATTGCCAATTCAAATTTTTTATTGAATATTGCAGTATTTATTTTATATTATTTGTCCACGCACATCGTTATTGTTATTTTTTTAAATCAATGTCCCTGTAATCTTTAATCAGAATAACTTCCCCTCCATCTTGCAACACTTCTGTTCTCTGATTACGTGTGTACTGTAGTGAGGACGGGATAACCTGTAACTCACATGAGATCACAGCAAAAGCAAATCAAGTCCCGCACTATATTTTTTCTTGTTCGACAAGCCGTTTCACTCAGATTTAAGTCACAATAGAGAAGAAGGACTATCGGAACTTCTGTTTCATGCCGACTTTAACACAGGGCAGAGAGGTAAGCAACGCAGTGAGTGTATAAATAAATTGCCAAACCTAAAAATCAACAAAAGGACAAAATAATAAAGACCCCATTTAGGGTTCCTACATATCTTCCATTTCAAAATTCGATACAAATTTACAAATCTATCTGTAGATTTTTCAGACCTTATTTAACATAAATGGTTCATACAATTACGATATGGCGTGAACGCACCTTTATTTTCAGCAATATATTTGGTAAATATCAGTAAATATTTCTTTATTTTCTTGGGGTTTTTTCATTGGTTTTCTCAAAGTGATAACATGCATTTACATAAACCAAAAATGCTTAATAACCTCCTGTACAGTATATATTCACCTCTGACACATTAGTTTGATACTGTAAATGCGGTTTGATGTTGCGCGATCGCCAAACAGCAAAGTACAATCGGATTTAGATGATTGTTTCTTCTTTATCTGTTGCTGATTGAATGTCACAAGTAACATTCAGTTAGTGCAGTTCAAAAGAGACTCGCTTATGGTAAAGACCATAGACTGTAAAAAAAAAAAAAGATAGACGACGCACCTTCACTCTCTTCTATTGTAGTAACTGAAGCCACCAGTGTGCCAATATGGTACTGACATCTTGAGTCTTGAAGTGGAGCTGTGATATCAAGGTCCCGCCCACGCGGCCCACCTCCCGGCAGAATCGGTTAATACTGCAGAACAACTCATTATGTCAATGTGAAATAGAGTTCTGGAAATGTAGAAATTAAAGTTAAAGCTCCAATCTCCTCCTGAAGATCCAGAAAAAAAGTGCTTCAGTGACTACTTCACTCAGAGAAGCTGTCAATCTCAGCTGTCAATCATGATGTCAAAACCCGCATTTTTATAGAATCAAATAACTAACTAAAAAAAAACTTGTTTAAATAACGAACACTTTAACTAACATCAGCTTGATAAAAACTTCCTAAAATGACAGAAACCATCTTTGGGAAAAAAATATTTAACGTGTAATTTGACTGTTTAGTTTGTCTCATGTTGCAGCAAAGTGGACTATATTGTACATGAGCAATATCACGAGTAGCCGTGCTGATATACAGCCATAATGCACATATTGCACATGTTCTTTCATAATCTTTCATATAAACATATTGTGCAGCTATTTTGTCAATTTTAATTTTTTTTTTTTTTTTTTTACATAAAGATTATTTTAATACAGTTTAATCAGTTTTAGTGAACGGTGAGCATACACCTCTAAATAAAAACTCATTTAAACCAATATAAAGATAATAATGAAGATATTACAGGGATTTCTCCACTGGTCACTAATTTTGCCAGACACATTTCTGAGTTAACATCCATCATTAATTAGATATGACACAATCTCCTCTTAAGCTTGTCCACTAGTGTGTCAGTTGTTTTTAAAAACATCTTTAGTTACAGATTGGAAAAGACAGCCTTTGACAACTTTAGTTGACCCCTGGCTTAAATGGGCTAAGATGAGGAACAAGAGAGTGTCTGGCTGATTGAGCAGGGAAGAATCAGATGTCATATAGACTGCCAGCATGAGGCCTGCAGTGCTGTGTGTGTGTGTGTTTCGTGAGCTGTGAGTGAGCATTCAAATGACTGTGCCTGCACTCTCTCTCTCTAGGTTATACTAATGAAAGTGGCAAAACAAATAACAAGAATCATGTCATCTGTGCAACCTCTACTTTTGCAAACAATATCCTGAGAGGATCATTGTGCAGCTCTCTCATCTCCAGCTGTAAATATCAGCATGAACGCAAAGATGATTTACAGTTGCATTAGACTCTGCATAGACCTGCTTCACAATCCTTTCTGTCTCACGTACCCTCGCAGTTCCATCAAGGCTCAAGTAGCCCTTCATCAACAACAAACGAGAAATGTGTTCCTACTGATTCATATTATACTGGAAGTAGCAAATGGCATATGTTCTGCTACATGTGCTAGAACTAAAAAAATCATGAAAATAATTAGGAACGCACCAAAATGAAAATTCTGTGCCGAAACCGAAAATTCAGGATGCACTTGGCTGAAAACCAAGCCAGAAACAAACAAAAAAAAGAAATAATAAATTAAAAATCAATTAATTAATTAAACTTATTTAATAATCAGCACTCAAATAGCTAAAACTGAGATGTACAAACATTTAAATTGCACATTTTTGCAGTCAACATTTTAATAAAATTACAGTTTCTACTCGTTTGTTGTTGAATATGAACATTTAAACAATAAGAAACTGTAAAAACTTGTTTTCATGATAGATTTATTCAAATACACATTAAATAATAAAGACATCACTAACAAGTTAAGCAAAAATATAATGAATATATAATACAGTGCATATATAGGAAAATGCTCTTCTCTAGTTATTTTTTTCTAGCTAACTAATGAGTTTATGGACATTGAATAGCTTTCTTGAGGTAAATGTAACGTTAAGTGACATTGTATAGCCTAGCTATTTTGTTCACGTCTTTCCCTGGTTCCCTGTGATGCCGCTTGAATTGAGGTGCTACAGTGATCTTTCACGCCATATTAAAGAGCACCAAAACTACATTTATTGTTTGAATTTTGTAATCATCACAAATTAATGCTTCATGTTAAAAGTAACAAAGCACAAAGCTTTTTGTGATTATTGGATGGCAGGCGCGCTACAAATGTTTAGTGAAGTGTTCACGCATCAACAGTTAACACCACACAGACTAAAAGTTTTTAGATTTAATAAACCATATTATTACAATATTACTATAAAATATACCATACCATATCACATAAGTTATTGTCAATCCAGAGCTATTGTTTACACAGCTGACATGTTTAACTGTTGTAGCTTATCCATGTCATGTGTACAAAATAGACGCTGAACACAGTGAAAACAGGCCATTGAAAGCGCTAATTAAACTTATGTTTCGGTTACTGATTTTGGCTCTTCAAAACCATTTCGACCCGAAACCCAAAATAGCTGTTTCAGCCGAACATTTTCAGCATCCCTAACTTCAATTCTATAGGTTTGACAAAACCAATCAAAATCTTTTCAAGTATCAGATGTGGTATACATGCCCCTGACTGGAATCACTGAAGTACAGCGGGGTCACGGCCTAGTGTGCACTTGAGAAGTCTTAAGTGCTTTTATCCAAAGCAACTTACAATAGAGTAAAAAGTAAAATAAGCAATTTGTCACAGAACCAAAAAAAATCATAGTATAAAATGGCAGGGGTTTTTTTCCCCCCGTTTTAAGTGCATTGGTTACATACAAATCAAACGTAGCATTAGTTCTGGCAGGTGACGTTAGTCAAGCTTGCATCAGCTGACACTAAGCTGATTCACATTGACCTATAGGAATACGACACCTATCATCACATTCGAATAAATAAATGGTCCATTCAGTATTATCAGCAGCTTTATCGCATTGCTCAGGAGCTAATTACCCTCCTCCATCCCCAGCTCCTCCTTTGTCCAGTCAGGACTTGCCCTTCTGATATTCCTGTTGATCAGACTAATTTCTTTAAATATGTTGTTACATTAATTACTGTCATTAAGTAAATTAATGATATTGCAATACTTTGGTTCTGTTCTGTTTTCCCCTAAGGGGGGTTATCGCTGCTCTCCCTGCTCTTATCCATGCTAGGCTGCATGGATGGGCAGGGAGTTTTTGCCCTGAACAGAACCATACCGCCAATACAAACTCCATGCTAACTGCCAGTCATCTTTGACGGTAGTGATCCTGACAGAAATACATTTCATTATAAACAAGTACAGGGGGTCTGTTGTTTTTCAGTTGTTAAATAAAACTTGCACTCATTTCAACAAGAACAATTTGATGATATAACAGAAAAATATATGTGCATAGTTCGATTGATTTAATGTCCTAAAAACAAACCTACGCTATACTGCCTATGAGACACATGCTGTTTGTGTCTATCTGGGCTCTTTACTTGTGCTGCCCACAAAGGAGAATGCAAGACTGAGTGTGAGCGCAAACATGGAAAACGCCATCTGCTTTGTTGCGTTTTTGGCTGGAAAAGAAAACACATTGCTAGTACACAAGAACGCCATGTTTACTGCTTTCAAAAGGAAAAAACAATGTGCTTTTTAGGATAAATTAAAAGTGATACCGTCATGCAAGTAAGACAATTTTCAAAGTGACTTACAAAACATTTTTTCTAGGGACAGTCCCCCTATCCCTTGCAAAGCTTAAACCTCCAACGTTTAAGTTACTAGCACAGATATTTAACCACCTCACAATGAAAACTTTATTTTATAACTTACTAAGCTCTTAAAATTAGTCATTCTCATTTTACACTTTGTAAAGTGCCTCCAAGGAAAAATGTTTCGCTCCCTTTATTAGTGTATGATCAACTTCATAAAAGTTTCCTCACACTTCCATTAGTCATACAGGGGAGATGATTGTGCCACGGACTGAAACACAACCTTAACAAGCCTAATCATAGTATCCCTCCCTCTCTCAGCAGTCACGACCACATAATAGGCCAGTATTTATAGATCTGAGCTGCTCCTACAACACAGACTCTAGCAATTTCCTCAGAACAGGTCTGAGCCATTGTCTACGCCAATATCTGGCTAAACAAATGTAAATCATACTGTCAGGGTCAGATTTTCAAGGAGAGTTTAAGACAAATTACTCTATAAGAACAGATTCTCTATTGGAAATCATTTGTATTTAAAACATTTTCTTTGTCTTAGATGAGGCTAATGTTGTTCCAAACCTGTATGACTTTCTTTCTACTGCTGTACACAAAAGAGTATATTTTAAAGAATGTTGGAAACCAAATAGTTTTTACTTTTCACAGTCAAAAAACACAAGACATTTGTGTTCCAATGATACATCTGTAAATGATACAGGGAGAATTTTTATTTTTGTGTGAGCTATCCCTTTATGTCAAATTTTATTTTCCATTTCAGTTCAGTTTTATCAATTATTATTTAATCAAGCTGACTTAGAGGCTGTTCACACATTGTATTCTTCCTGCCATATTTTTAATTGTTTGTCTTCGTGTATGCAGCAGAGTCAGGTGAAATCACCAGATTTTTTTTTTTTTTGATTCTCACACCATGTGCACCACTTTATAGGGTTAGTTCAAAAAAATTTAAATTCTGTCATTAATTACTCACCCTCATGTCGTTCCACACCCATAAGACCTTTGTTTATCTTCGGAACACAAATTAAGATATTTTTGATAAAATCCGAGAATACTTTTTGGGCGCCAAAAAAACTAAATAACGACTTTATTCAACAATATCTAGTGATGGGTGATTTCAAAACACCTCTTCATTATGAAACTTTTGTTTCAAATCAGTGGTTCGGAGCGTGTATCAAACTGCCAAAGTCACGTGAACCATTGAAATTTAGAAACACATATCACATAACGAAGCCTCGTTTATTAAGTCACATGACTTTGGCAGTTTGATACGCACTCCGAACCACTGATTCGAAATAAAAGATTCGTAAAGCTTCATGAAGCAGTGTTTTGAAATCGCCCATCAAGATATTGTTGAATAAAGTCGTTATTTCGTTTTTTGCCGCACAAAAAGTATTCTCGTCGCTTCATAACATTAAGGTTGAACCACTGTAGTCACATGAACTGTTTTAAATATGTCTTTAGTACCTTTCTGGGCATCTGAAAGTGTAAATTAACTTGCTGTCAATGGAGGCGTCACTGAGCCGTCTGATTTTATCAAAAATATCTTAATTTGTATTCTGAAGATGAACGAAGGTCTTATGGGTGTGGAACGACATGAGGGTGAATAATTAATGGCAGAATACTCATATTTGGGTGAACTAACCCAAAAACTTGTCTTAATACACCTGCATTCTGCACCAGCTATCCAGTGTTATTTTTTTATAATAGTGTTAAATGAAGATTAAAGGGATAGTTCAGCCAAAAATTTAAACTATGTCATCATTTTCTCACCCTCACGTCATTCCTAATCTGTATGTCCTTCTTTCTTCTGTGAAACACAAAATAAGAAAATGTTGATATGTGCACTGATACAGACTAAAACAGCAGAAACATTCTTCTAAATATCTTGTGTTCCACAGGAGACTATTATACCCACCAAGAAAGTAACAAGATATTTACATTAACAGGCAGGAATAATTAATTTCAAGGTATCATTTCAAGGTATTTACAAAGATGTGTAGTATTCAGAATAGTCACGAAGTCAGTTTCTTTCTCCGTTTTCTCAGTTTCATACCAATGATGAAGTGTATTTGATTAAAACTGCTGAATGTACTCATTAATGCATTGAGTTGCAGCTCAAATTGCACTTAAGGGACTGAGAATGTTTACTTGAGACTTGGAAATTGAGAAATTACAGTAATTACGTTTATAGCGTGTTTGTTTATGAAAAAGCATCCTGGGAAGTTCCTGTGTGTTTTTGGTGTGTATATACACATTCTGTGAAAAGAACTTTCAGCAAAATTAGTGCTTTTCCCAGAATATATATACAAACACTTATCATAAACACAATAAAAATAAAAAAAAATGGACATACGATGTGAAAATGTCATATTATAAGGTGAAGTGTATAGTTTCAGTTCCACAAGAGGCACTTATTGGAATTGCAAAGACAAGCATTGTTTTCAAAATAGTTTCCCAAGCTTCCTTTTACTAAATAAATCCATATGACTTTCTTGAAACACTAATGGCTGGCTTCATATACAAGGCTTAAGCCTAGTCCCAGACTAAATGTCCCCTAACCCTACCTGATCTACAGAGGACAGTAAAAGGCTGCATCTGAAATTGCATACTTCTCTACTATATAGTAGGTGAAACACAGTATATGTACACAGCAAAATCCCCAGAGTTAAATCAACTCTGCTCAGAGAACATATGGTCCCTCTCTACATATAGTTAAAATAACACTGAAGCAGAGTTAAAGTTAATGAGATAATATGCTGTTTGTGGAGTTGTTTAATCAGATCTTGAGAGATTTAATGTCTTTTATCTTCAGTTGAGTTCATCTTAGGCTGTGGCTGGAAGTCAGTTGTAGTTCTTGAGTTTCTCTTCAGTGATTCTGCTTGTTAACAGCAGGTGTTCATCACTAACGCTCAATCATCACTTAATTAATCACTTAATTATCTCATTAACTTTAACTCTGCTTCAGTGTTACTTTAACACTATATCTGCTTGCTAAGTTGTGACGTAAGGAACGCCGTTTCTGGGTCCAAGCTGAGAATGCCATCTCAACAGTCGTTTATGAGCGTTATGTATTCATATTAAACATTTAACATTTTAAAAAGTTAAACATTTAAAATACTTACAGTGTACACAACAGTCTCCGTGCTCATAAACATTACGATTATAATTTTTTGGTAGTATTACACCACATTGTGTGTGTATATTAGCACTGTTTGTTGTATTCTTGTGGTATGAGATGGAGCGTTTGGACCCGGAAGCAGTGCCGTGTGACGTCAGACTTAACAAGCAAATAGAGAGGGACCATTTGTACTCTGAGCAAAGTTGATTTAACTCTGGGGATTTTGCTGTGTATGTTCCCAGATAACTTACTATTTCTGGGGAGATTTTGAAGTGTGCATCTGATGGACACTTTACTATCCCAAGAGGCAATGTTGCCAACTGCTTTCAACTGAAGTTGCTAAAACTGGTAGCTAAGTGTCACTAGATGACATCATAATGGCAAATTCATTGATCTATATAAATATGAGATCAGTGGGCAAAATAAGAATCTAGATAAAGTTTGTCCAAGAAGTTGCTAGATTTGTCCCTAAACTTTTGAAAAAAGTCTCAAAAGGGGAAGGGAAGTCACTAAATCTAGTGACAAAATCCCTAAAATGGCAACACTGCCAAGAAGCCACAGGAGAGGAGTGGCAGCGAAGTGACACAAATGACACTGATAGGTCTCATGACAATGACAACATGGCGAATGTAGTACACGCATTCATAAAAAGAAAATACTTTTTTAATGGTGGCAAAGTAATTACTTGTTCAAAAGAAGTACCTACTCAGAGAGTATGCGATTTTGGATGCAGCCTACAGCCATTGTTATCTTCTTCTTCAGGATGATGTTAAATAGCAACATACAAACTGTTGCCATCTAGTGGAGCCAACAATTAGTGCAGTCAAATTCAGGCATATGCGCAGATGACATGCACTGAACACCTTAAAAAACTGGCCTGCAAGCACAGTCCACACAGGCAATGAAAAACTGAAGCATACTTTTGGCTTTAGAACATCTAAACTGTTATTTTTCATAAGAGTTAATAGAACAATAAAATTAGTTCACATGACTTTACAGTCTTCTGAAGCCATGTGACATATTTGTGTAAGGAACACACTGAAAGTTCAGTCATTATTCAATTAACATCCTGCCTTAAAAATCTAGTTTGACGGCTATGGTCAATATTCACTTTCAACACCTTTAAAAATGCATAGAACAAAGAAAGTCATACAGATTTCAAAAGACATGAGTAAATGATCAACGTTTTCATTTTTGGGTGAACTATCTCTTTATGGCACCAATGTTTACATTTAAAAAGTGTATTGCTAATTGAAAAAAAAAAGGTAGATAAACTAGTTTTAAAGGATTAGTTCACTTTCAAATTAAAATTTCCTGATAATTTACTCACCCTCATGTCATCTGATGACATGGGGGTGAGTAAATTATCAGGAAATTTTAATTAGAAAGTGAACTAATCCTTTAAAGGTGCTCTATGTAAGAATGACAGCTAGTGGTTGAAATGGGTACTGCAGTCCAAATTCAAAATATTGTTTGCTCCGCCCCCTCCTCCTCAGGCTCGACACTCTCGGGGGTTGACAGTTTGAAGACACGCAACAGGAGCGAGCTAAATTGACATTGGAAGGCGAGGAGACTTACACACTGTAAGATAATTCGTTGATTTATGATGAGTTGATATCGTGTTTTAATATGCTCCTGTTCATAGAGATTTTTAGATGAATGCTGAGGCTTTTTAGGTCGGGTAGAATCTGCAATATCTAACCCAGTGTGTTCGCTAGCTTCCATGGCTGCAATTTGCTACATTAGTTTTCCGCCAACTGGCAACCCGGGGTGGCGAAATACTATTGGGTAAATTGGCAACATGCGGTCTTGCACAGACCAAAACAAAAACAGAAATTCCGACACGGAACGCAAATTTCAAAGTAAAATAACTGGCTGTAGCAATGGTTTTCAGAGAAACGAGTATGTGAACTCAGCATGTTTAATCAATATCTGCAAACATATTATGGTATTTTTTGCTTTAGTACAGTCAAAAACTTACATAGAGCACCTTTAAAGTAGCATGAACAATATGAGTTGATGTTAGAATGACTAGAAATCCTATGGCTGAAGAAGTCTTGAGGTTTAATTTCATGCTCTGCTGCAACTCTTTCCTTGAAAGATGTGGAAATGCAGCATTACCCTTATTTAAGAAAGTCAGGGTAAATGTCAAAGAATAAGGCAGAGGAAAACAGGACAGATAGTAGTGACATGCTGAGTCAGGAAATGAGTGCACAGACCTGATTTCTTCACTCACACATTACAAGAAGCCACACACACAAACATGTCTGCAATCAATGACAGCAGTGGCAAACGCAGAAAATGTACAGTAGGGTGGATGAGACGTGTCTGCTGAAATGGCGTTCCTCAATCAATTTGTATTTAAGGTATATTTTTACCCTTTTCAACATTTTATTGGACAGTGATAATACAGAAAAGAAAGGAAAAAATTAAAACAAGGTTCTAGAAAATGACAAGCAGGACTAGAACCCACTTCACCCACATGAGCAGCCTGGCCTAATTTTGCCATTAACAAAAGGTAAATGTAATCACACATTTAGACTGGTTTTGACATGGCAATTATTGATTTTTAAAAATATTTCTGTAAAATATAATATTGATCACATTTGCAATACTAAACTGAAATTCTAATTCAGTGCAAACATTCAGTTTTGTTGTACAGTGTAAATTCAATAATAGTAATATACCTTAAGCTTGTAACAATTAATTTGATTCCTCAAATCTATTGATTTAATGTGAGAGATTTCATTCTGATTCATGAATATGTTTATGACAGAGCCTGAAGAGTCTTCAGAGGTGACTAAACCAACACCTCTCACCTGTCCAGTTTCTAGAACACACCCACCAGCACCAGCACACACATACACAAACACTATGATTCAATGAAATTAAAACAGGGTTTTCCATTAATGACTGTCTGCATATCGGACCACTTAGTATACATTTTGATGATATGTAAGCTAAATTACAATGCTTTCGCAAAATGAGAATATATTTTAAGTCTGCTTTAACCCATTGCTTAGTGGATTTGAATGGCTGAAAGAAAGTATATTATTGTACAGTTGTATATCCCCTTCAGACCTATTTTTTTTTCCACTGAGCAAAAAATTCAATAAAGAAAGAAAAATTATCCACTTAGTATTTGCTCTTCTCCAATGTATAAATGAGATTTGTGCCTACTCGTTTTTAATTTAGATTTTTTTTTTCATGTCCACTACAAAGGACATCAGGACTGAAGGAACAAAAAATTCATAATATTTTAACCATATAGTCCTTATGAACTAGAGTTTAAACAGTATGTGAACTAGCATTGAAGATTTTGAAAAGAACACATAATGTAACGGGTGGGCTATATAGTGGTAGACATGAATAACCGGTAGAAATTAGTTAACTGGTAGAGATTTTGGACTATTGTCTCTACGCGGCTACGCTCACATGGCGTTGCAGTGCAGCATGGTAAGGAAAACTTGTTGTTTACATGCTTTTTTAAGCATTGCAGTTTAAAAACAAGTCATTTGAAACTGTGGAAGCACAATAAGCAGCAAAAGAGAACTCATTTTGCTATATGCGCGTGCAGTCTGAGAGACTGTTATTGAGCGACGTGCTCACATAAAGCCACTGCTCAGAGCGTGTGAGTACTGAACGGAGTTCTTTTTGTCACGCAATTGGGCTTGAACTGTTAACAGTACTTGCATGTGAAAATGCCCATCTTAAGTATCCTAGTAAAACACAGTAATTTATGTCTTAAGTGAACGTAAACAGTTGAGAAAGAACACATGTAACAGTATATTGGATCCGTGCATCGCTCTAAAAGTGTCGGCAGCCCAATATACCTGCTGTTGACTGTCCCTGCGTCCCAATGTCCATACTATCCATCCTAAATAGTATGTGAGATTAAAATAAGTGTGTCCCAAAGCATAGTATGTTGAAAAGAGTATGCCAAAAGTCCCCGGATGGTCTACTATTTCCGGTAGATTTTCGAAGTGTGGATCCATGCACACTATAGAGGCTAATATTGCCCACGCCACAACCCATTGCATGTTGAACGAGGATTCAGTTCAGAACTACAAACACGAGTAAAAAGTGTTAAAAAATACAAAACATGGCGGATATGCGTGACTGACGCTGAGAGGTTTGAGTGACTAATAATCAGTTCAACCTGATAGAACATATTTATGTAATCCGTGTTATATTTCATCTGCAAATACCAATGTGGACTTTTGTAAATATCCGATTGGCTATTAACTTTTAAATGCATCATTATGCATTAATATGAGGAGAGTTCTCCACATGAAAGACCCGCGATTGCAGATCAATGTGGTACTGCATTTCTCTCCGATACAGTAGGAAATTAGCTAAATGAAATGTGGAGGATGTAAGATGATTGACAGGCCAGTTTTACGGTGACAGGATGCGACAGAGACACGATTGTATGACGTGATAGTATGTCCCAAAGCTTGTCTACTCTTTTGCTACACACTCAAAAGTACTTACTTTTTTTCATAGAAAGAGTACATACTTTTAGGGCGTAGTATAAGTAGGCGAATTGTGTCACTTATGTTAAGGTCCGTGTACATTTGCAACCAGGTTGAGAAAAACTAAAAAAGAACAGTTGTTGTATTTTTAAATGCTATGTTGAATACCAAAATTTAAATTAAAACCTAATATACAAATTTAATGCACACAAAATAAATACTGATGTGCTTGTGGGTGTGTTTATGTGCACTTGCTGGTTTTGATAAATATATGATTATGTGAGGGAGAGTGTGACTAGTACTGGCTAAAGCTTTAACAATATGTTCCTTGTCGCATCCAAATTACAAACCTTCACATCGGCTGGCACGGCGTTTTAATTTTCATGTTCAGCATGACAGCGCAACAACAACCAGAGCACGTGTCCTATAGATAAGACACTGCGTACTGAAACGAAGGACAGATGATATCGCTTTTCCCTAATTAAACCTCAATTATTTAGGCAAAAGAACATCAACAATGATACAGCAAGTGGCACAATGGTGACAAAACCATTATGCCACTCCTAAATACTGCTGACGTAGAGCTTACAAGGGTACTTCACCATGAAATGCTCCTCTCACTTTCAATTCCCAACATACAACTAGACTTTATTACACAGAGAACATGAATGTGACAAACAGTGGTTCATCAGTTTTTCATATAATCCCTAAGTGAACTAAATGTAAAACACACATGACCTAAATTATGGCGACACCATACAAATGGGATGTAATTGATGGGTTTGGCTACTTCAGAAAGGCGCAGTGTGAGTCATGAAACCTAGAAACAAGTTATATTCCTGAAAAAAAATGTTTCAGGGTTTCCACTTCAGATTTTAAGCAGCACAACTGTTTTCAACATTGATAATAGTAGAAATATTTCTGAAAGATCATGTGACACTGAAAACTGGAGAAAATTCAGCAAAAGAGGAAGAAAAAGCTCTTCTCTGGTACTCAACTAAGTAATGGATCTGTCAGTCAACAGAGAACAGCTGTGTGATTTATAACTTTATATTTAGATTTGGAGTGGAATGGATGCATTCAAACTTCAAAACTAGTCTAACAGGCAGTGCAGCGCAGTTGTCCTCGGTTTGAATCGGGAAAGGATCACAAGGCAAAAAAAGAAATCTTTTTTTTTTTTTAAATAATCAGAAACATGTTTCAGTGGAAAATAAAAATAGTTTCTGCATATCAGTTCTCTCTGTTCAAAATAAGAGATAAGGTATCTCATTTGTTTTTTCAAGGACATAGAATCCTAAAGCTCTGCGTCTACTTTGTACTTCGCCTTTTATCAGCCGAAAAGCCCATTCATGCCATTATCAGGCTAAACACCATGTGCAGAGCAATATTTCAATTTTTACTAAGGACGTGTGAGACACTCACTGAAAAGTAGCAGCATTTTCTTTATTATAATTAATGAAAAATTTATGACAAATCCATGACCCAACCAATGATAAGCTATTTTTCACAGTTTTGATCTCACGTGAGCATACCATTCCAACTGTTTAACATAAGGTTGTGTCAGTTATAATTTGCTCTGCATGCTGTCACTTTGTATTAACACACACACACACACATACACACACACACACAACACACATGTGTCCTTGGATAAGATGGTGTTTGCATGTACAACCAGCTGGCAGCATTTTACAGTATGAGCCTGTTTTCAGCTCTAAATGAGAAAACATGCTTTTGGAAGACTGTGGAAGGTGTCCAGATGGAGAATTTAGAGACCAAGGAAATGAGATCTTCTGCTAAAGAACACAGATGAACATCCTGCTGACTAAATGCACCTCTACAGAGAGAATGAGAGAGAAAAGAGCACAGAGAAGATTTTTTTGGATGCACTTCATTTTAAGGTGTCCTTGTTACAGTGTAATTATACATTTACGTACTGAGTAATATTAATTAACATGTACTTACTGTAGGGTAGGGTTAGTAATAGGGCTTGGTTTAGGGTTAGTTGCTTATAATTTAAGCATAATTTACTGTTATTACTACAGTAAGTACATGTAACATATGTAACAAGGACACTGTAAAATAATGTGTTGTCGATTTTTCTTTTTTCCAGAACATGCATCTTGACCATATCAGTCTGTCTGACTTATTGAAACACTTTGTGACAGTGTCTTAAAGGGGTGGTTCAGCCAAAAATGAAAATTGTCATCAGTGTTCCACAGAAGAAAATCATGTCATGAGGGTGAGTATAAGACTATGAGTGAACTATCCCTTTAAATTTTGTATGCAGGAAAAGTCATGACTCATATTTTGTGTCATGTTTAATCAATGAGCCCACAGTATATTTTTCAGACAAACCAATCAATAATTCAAATGAAAACACTCACGTATATGAACAAGAATGGACAGCATCATGCATTGCTGGACATTATGGCTTGGATTTCTTCTGACGTTGCTGTGACAGTCGTATGAAAGGCTCTGAATAAACATTAACTAATAAATTTCACTCCATAAGTGAAAAATAACCCAAAAAGATTCCTCATCTGCTGAGGATGATAAGATGCAGTTTAATGTGAGAGCCAGAAGGTGGAGCCAGATTCCTGTCTCTTCCAGTCCTGAAACTCCCTATGATGAAACTAGAGCTGCATTAAAGAGGAAGACGGACGTAGACGGTACACGACACAGTAAAGTTATACATGCTCCCTGGATGTGATACGGCATCATGAATATTTAACAGCTGAGTGAATGGTACTCCTTAACTCTCTTATTCTGACAGACTTTAATTGTGCATGACAGAATGATTTGAATTTTGAAGACAAACTCCGAAGCAAGTTTCCTGAGGGGGAGCAGATGAAAAATATTATAACATATATAAAAACCCTTAAACCTGATTATATTCAGATTTGAAATATTTTCTTGATATTTTCAAGTTGAGCCACCACATCTAAGCAAATTACACCTAATTTATACAATTCGTGTCAGTGAAAGAAAAGAAACAACAATGCTGACAGTAGAGTTAAAGATCCTGTGAAAAACAACCTTGCTCGTCAAGTTTCATTCATGTGGTACTACTGGAAGATTTTTTTTATTAGGGTATTTCTTGTATTTGTGACATTATGTCATTATTTTTTTCATGATTGTAACCCTTTGTGATAAAGTAGACGCTAAGATGTCACAAGCTTTCATAGGAGGTGCTACTGAGTGGGAGGGACATTGTCATTCTAGAAAGCATTTCACTGGACAAAACTGTGCATTTAAAAGTTAAAAGTGAATTTTGTCGAAGTACACTAGCAAAGGAATTCCCAGACTTTTTGGCCAGCTTAACTTATTTGCGTTAAAATATTTACTTGAAGTATCCCTTAAAGATTTTAAAGGGTTTCTTGATTATGATTTCAATTTTTTAACTTTAGTTAATGTGTAATGTTGCTGTTTGAGAATAAACAACATCCGCAAAGTTATGGCGCTCAAAGTTCAAAGCAATGGAAGATTTACAGAAATCGACAACAGAAAAGGACAACATCAAATGGCTGCTAGGGACTACAACAAGCTTCTTCCTGGGTTGGTGACATCACAAACCCCAAAATTTACATAAACTCTGCCCCCAGGAACACTCAACAAAGGGGGCGAGGCCATGTTGGGCTGCTTTAGAGAAGAAGAGTTGTTGTAGAGTGTTGTTGCCATGCCGTGATTTTACACCGGACTGCTTCAAAAACAAGAGTCAATTCAACACTAGATTTGCACAAAATATTAACATGACGGTACATGCTAATCGACAAGTTGAATCAACTCCACAGGAACTACATAAATTTATCCATAAACCATTCAGAAATGTCCAGTTGCTTTCTAAAAGTTGTAACTTCTTCCTGAGTCTCTCCATCAGTGTCCAACTCCGGTTTGAACAATGTAAGGCTGAACACTGTTACTGACAATCGTCATTTTGGCTGTGTGAGATTCTCCAGCTTTGTTGTTGTTGAGCACCCGAAGCACTAGCTGTTAAAGCTCCGCCCTCTTTTGGAAAGCAGGCCGGGAGCAGCAGCTCATTTGCATTTAAAGGGACACACACAAAAATGGTGTGTTTTTGCTCACACCCAAATTTGACAAGCTATAATAAATGATATGTGTGGTATTTGAGCTGAAATTTTACAGATACATTCTGGGGACACCAGAGATTTATATTACATCTTGTGAAAAGGGGCACTATAGGTCCCCTTTAAAAGGAACACTCCACTTTTTTTGAAAATAGGCTCATTTTCCAACTCCCCAGTTAAACAGTTGAGTTTTACCGTTTTACCATGGGTGCAGCAGGCGCAATGATATTACGCAGCACCTGTGACCCCATGCTTGCACAGGGAGCGTGCCTTGCAACCATGGAGACATTTGTGAGAGACGCCGCATAATATCATTGCGCCTGCTGCACCCATGGTACGGCAGCAAAGTTCCTTGATTATTACGCCGGAATGAGAGTATAGTTCCTAGCCATATCGGCCTAGAAAATCGCAACTTTTCATTTTCCGTCGGTCTTAGTACACGATGTAACTACAGCAGAGTCAAGTTTTAAATAGGAAAAATATCTAAACTCTTTGGTCATTTTTGAGAGAGATGCTAATGGTCTAATCAGATTCAATGAACTATGCTAAGCTATGCTAAAAGTGATACCGCCAGACCTGGAGATCGGCTGAATGGAATCGAAAACGGTAAAACTCAACTGTTTAACTCTAGGGGAGTTGGAAAATGAGTCTATTTTCAAAAAAAGTGGAATGTTCCTTTAAGTTAATATTTCTGTAATTTAACAACACATTTATAAAACTCTCATGGGGTCCTGAACTAAGAACTAAAAACACTGTTTAATTAAATCCTTACAGCAGCAGTTTGACTTTTATAACAATAGTGCTTCACAGCTTTTACTCAGGACAGCTCTAATTACAAGTTATCAGAGTAAAGCAGACTCAGAGTGTAATCTGAGACCTGTGTGTGGGACGTCACTTCAGTGGTTTGTTAGACTATAGGCTGAAGGCAGGTATTAGAGAGTAAAGGACAAACCAGATTAGACTTCCACTGTATAGAGAGTCTGTAGTTATCATTGTATTGTATTTTGTTTTGTTTTGACAAGCATGCTAAAGGTGAAATGAGAATGTCTGTACATCTGCAGGGTGTTGTAGTGGTTAAGATCTGGTCTGGTAACCAATAGGCTGCAGGGTCAAACCTGTGGGACAACCGCTTATCTATCAGCAGTATGTCTTCGAGCAAAGTACTTAATCCCAAAGTGTTACTGTCCCTGTTGTTTAACATGGTGCTGTTTGATGGCAAGGTTTTGGAAATAAATTCCACTGGGCTCTGTCATTTGGGAATACAAAAAAGTATTCCTATGAATAAATAAATGACAGTTCTTTTTTTTTTTTTTGCCAAGGCATTACACACTAGAAAACATTAAAAATAATGTCTGAAAATCTGTCCTTTTAACTGTGATTGATTAGACCTTAAAGGTTGCATTTAGCTGGTTAGCATGGGTTATTTATCCCATGAGCTTCAAAAGTCTTGGGCTTTATACTGACACCTATTGGTGTGGAATGGATAAATGAAGTTTGTTACCAACTGCTGTCATACCATAGCAAAGCTGTTAGTTTATATTTATGTTTGTTTTTATGTTTGAGAACAGGCTAAAATTTCATTTCAAACCCAGAGTACTTTTGTTCATCTTCAAAAAGCAAATGAAGATATTTTTAATGAAACCTGAGAGATTTCTGTCCACACAACCAAAACTTTGATGCGTCAAAGAGTTCATAAAGATATAGTAAAAGGAGTTTAAGTCTTCTGAAGAAACACAATTAAATCTGTTTATATGATGAACAAATTTTGTTTAGTTTTGATCAACACACATATCAAGAGCACATCAAATATGGTAAACAGAAGCGCAAATGGATCACTGCAATTTTGCCAAGTAAAGCCCGGGATACATTGCACGATTTTTGGCTGTCCCAGACGAAAGACTGCCATCGTGAAACAATCATGGCGATTTCTGTGATCGTGGCTCTTAATCGGTGGCCCTATGTCGTACAGTGAGAGAGGTTCAAAGGAGGCTGTTTTCCCGGTCTTGCGACCGAAGATAGCCTACGATAATTTTCTGACAGTGTCAGAAATTCATCATGATCAACGCACAGTGTGTTTGCTGCTACGACCTACGTCTACTGACCAGCCAATAAAAATGCGACATGAAATCAACGTGACATGGCGCTTCTTCTTTTGCCGCTTCATTTTTTTTCAACAAATGACACAAAACATAAAAACTTCAACTGTCAAAGTGTAATTCAACATGGTATTTTAGTTTACCACTAGCGCATGCTGATGACGTTTTATTCTTCTATAGAAACTTGCATCATAGCCTACGAGTCAATAGGTGTCATCATTGTACAGTCTACATGCATGTCGTACACAAGTTTAATAGATCCATGTCGCAGTGTGATAAAGTAATGATCTTATAGGATTGCTAAAATTGTGTAGTGTATCCCAGGCTTAAGACATGTTCCATGTTCCTGAAACAACATTTCTGTCTGGATTAGGGTTAGTCCTAAATTTAGTCAAATTTAGCCAAATTTAGCCAAAATCTATCCCTATCCCCCTAAACCGTATGCCTTATCCCTAAAATCAGAGGGAAATGATAAGTGAATAAAACTGATGTAAAAGCACCTAACCCTGGTTGTAAGCAAAAACTTGAAATAAACTGTAAACTTATTCCTCAAATCTGATTGGTTGATTGGAATGTTGTTCCAGGATCAACAAAGATGTTGATCCAGGATCATGTTGTACTTTGTGAAATCACGTTCACCAGCGCAAATGTGCCAGCTGGACGTGCAAGAACCAATAAGGTTTGCTCTCACACAAGTAGAGTACAGCTTCTTCATCCAGTAATGAAACAGAGGCAGTATTCACAAAACATCTTAACTTGCCAGTTTAGGAGAAACTCTTAAAAATAATGGGCGTGTTAGTCCTAATTTTAGGACTCCTACATTTTTGCTCTAAGAGTATTTCACAGAGCATTTTAACACTAAAACTAGCTCCTAAACTTGTTTAATAGACACTTAGCCTACACTTTAAATCTTTATTGAATATGGCAATGTTTTCATTTTAAAATCTTTATTTGAATATGACATTTTTATTTTAAAATATTTATTTGAACATGATACCTTGTTCTACAATATTATGGTTAAATCACTGAGAGAGACCCATCCTCTATCAGGTGATCACTGTGGGCATAGTTATGCGTGTAAGCGTGTTGACATCATCCATAGCAACGAGGTCAACCCCGGCCTTTTTCTTAGCTTATGACTTCTCTCTGTTCCTTAGTAAAAGTTTGTCTCAGCAGCTTTGTGAATAGGTTTTAAGAGAAAACTCTTAAATAAGAACTTTTACTGCTATTTAGGAGAACTCTTAGTGGTAAGATAACATTTCTTTTGAATGCGACCCCAGATGAAGTCTTAATGAGTGAGTCATTAAATCATTCATTCAAGGGATTTGTTCAAAAACCTGATTCATCCAGTGATGAAACAAGTGAAGTCTATATGAGTGTGTTTTATTGTCAGAACCTCTAGTAAATGGCATGTTACTTTTTTTAATCGTCTATTCAGAATCAAGGGAGAATCGTGATCTCCGTTTAAAAAAAAAGAAAAAAAAAAAAGTGGTTCTAGTGATTCTCAAATTATCCAGAATCGTGCAGCTCTAATAGCATGGTATGTATGGTTATATTCAATAATGCCAATATGTAATCTAGCATCAACACAAAAAATATATAATGGTTTTTAAAAGATCGTAAAGACACCAATACATCAATATGAGCACAGAGTTGACCCACTTGTGAACTTAAGACACCCACGAGCGTTTTACTTTTTCTTTCTACCTCTCTTAGAGACACACACAAAAAGATAGATGAGCCAGACTTTTTATGGGGAACCTTGAAAATAACTCCTAAATCTAATCTTTTACATCAAATTTGTCCTCACTTTAAGTCTGAACCATGAAAACATATACAAGATGTGTTTGTGTAGTCAAGTTTATGCATAACGTTTTTTAAACTAAAATTACACATTAAAGGATTAGTCCACTTTTAAATAAACTTTTCCTGATAATTTACTCACCCCCATCTCATCCAAGATGTCCATGTCTTTCTTTCTTCAGTCGAAAATAAATTAAAGTTTTTGATGAAAACATTCCAGGATTATTCTCCTTATAGTAGACTTGAATGGGCACCAAACGGTTGAAGGTCAAAATTAGTTTCACTGCAGCTTCAAATTGTTCAAAATGATCCCAGATGAGAGATAAGGGTCTTATCTAGTGAAACCAGTGTTAATTTTCTGAAAAAAAATTAAAATTATATGTTTTAACCTTAAATGATCATCTTGAGCTAGCTCTCTTCTTCTTCTTCTCTATTTGAATTCCAGCAGTGTAGACACTGCTAAGCGTAATACTGCCCTCCACAGGCCAAAGTTTTAACTAATTTTTATATGCAATATGCTAGTTCAATAGTATATAACAATTAGTTCAAACTTTGGCCTGTGGAGGGCAGTAATACACTTAGCAGTTTCTACACTGCTGGAATTCTAATAGAGGAGAAGAAGAAGAGAGCTAGTTCAAGATGATCATTTAAGGTTAAAACATATAATTTTCAATTTTTTTCAGAAAATTAGCACTGGTTTCACTAGATAAGACCCTTATTTCTCATCTAGGATCGTGTAGAACAATTTGAAGCTGCAGTGAAACTGATTATGACCTTCAACTGTTTGGTGCCCATTCAAGTCTACTATAAGGAGAATAATCCTGGAATGTTTTCATCAAAAACTTATATTTCTTTTCGACTGAAGAAAGAAAGACATGGACATCTTGGATGACATGGGGGTGAGTAAATTATCAGGAAAAGTTTATTTAAAAGTGGACTAATCCTTTAATGGACCATTCATTTCTAAGGTTAAACAAACAAATAACATGTGCCTGAACACCACAAGCCTGGCAAAGCCTAGATGTGCTGTAGCTTGTGTTACACAAACAAACAGTGCAATATGGAGTCCAGTGGAGCGGCGCATCCATCCACACAGCTGTTAATTGATGTCCAGTCTGCCTGAGGAGTTATTGTGAATCGCATTTGCCTCTATGCAAACATTCATGTGCAAGACTCAGCCCTGTGCAAATGAGATTTCACACAGTGGTGAACAGGCCTGCTCACAGCCAGCATTTAATTATACTTAGACAGTTTATATACTACCTTTGAGAAGACTACTCCATCATTGCCTTACTTTTAATCTTTATATTTTTATGGATGCAAATGCCCTGTGTGAGACATTCTTTAGGTCCTGTGAAGGAGTTTGCAGTGCAATTTTGAGGATGTTAGAAGAGGATTGCTTCTTTATAGGGAGAAGCGAAGAGATAAACACCTCTACAAACTTAACCCTAAACATTGCATCACTGCAACACTATTACTACCAGCAGTGGCGTGCATGGGGGGTGGGGGGGTTCTTCTATGGCAATTATGCCATAGAAGAACCATTTTTGTTTCACAGAACAGTTCTTAAAATAATCATTATGTTCTTAGTGTGAAGTACTTTTTTCACTACAAAGAACCTTTTCCTCAATGGAAGGATTCCTTTGTTGTTAAACCATAAATGCCAATAAAGAACCTTTATTTTTTAATATACTTCACATGTACATGTGCAACAGCCTCATTAAAAACACAAAACAAATTTAAGTCATTAAAGCAATATTTCCAAATATTTCCTTCACTGCAGCATTTTCATAAGATTTCTTCTCATACAATCAATTTATTAAAAAATATATATTTGTGTTCCAAAGATGAATGAAATTCTGATGCATTTGGAACGACATGAGAGTGAGTAATTGATGACAGAATTTTCATTTTTGGGTGAACTAACCCTTTATTTATTAAATCTGAGGTAATGTATTGCCCCGTTTGTCCACTCATTATTCACGCCAGCAACTTTTTCAAAATCAGAATCTAATCGTCCTTGTTTTCTGCAGAGAACTCTGCCAGTGCCATGAATTACCGAAGTTCATAGCTTCTACAAAGCACACACACACACACACACAATGGCTTAAGCACTTACACACTCCATACTGGATCAACACGTCCTGCTACAGCACAGCGCACCACAGTTGTTCTGTTGACAAAAGTAGAAATCCAAAACACATTTCATCCAGTGGGTCTTCAAGCACACTGAACCCAACTACAGACAACGCTGCCCTTTATAGCATTCGGGCTCATGCACATTCATTAGTCCTATTAAGACACATACAAAACGTATTCACATGAGAAGCAGAGATGTGTTTTCATACAGCTTCATTTGCAAGTGCATTTAGATAATCTTTTCTTGATAACTGCCATTGAACTGCAAATGATTTGCTGAATTACCATGTTAAAACATTTAATAAAGGGACGCCTTTCTCTTGTAAATATTTGCAGTCCACCTGTTCCTTTCTAAACATGTTGCCCGTACTACACAAACCTAAAATCAAACTAGTGGTGTGTAGGGTTAAATTACAGTTTTCTTCAATGTAAAATAACCCCACGAAGGCCTTTCATCCTGTAATTTGTTAGCCACTGTTTGATAAAAATGAAAGCAAGGATAAAAGATGGTTTTATAGAGCAGGCACTTCATGTGCTTTCAACAGGCCGACAGAAGAAGAGCCCAGAGAAGTCTAAACATTTGCATTACCCAGACAACAGAACGCACATATTGCATTAGAGTCAGTCCACACACTGTTTGTTTTGAACAAAGAGTGGAAAATACCATATAATTTATAATTAGTCATTATAAGCTATATCTATAATTGTTTAAGTATTAAACCAATTACATGTCAAGAACACAGGTTTAAAGGGTTAGTTCACCCAAAAATGAAAATAATCCCATAATTTACTCTCAAGCCATCCTATGTGTACAGTGCTTAGTGTAAATGAGTACACCCCCTTTGAAAAGTAACATTTTAAACAATATCTCAATGAACACAAAAACTATTTCCAAAATGTTGACCAGACTAAGTTTACTATAACATCTGTTTAACCTATAACATGAAAGTAAGGTTAATAATATAACTTAATTACAATTTTTTTAGTTTTACTCAAATTAGGGTGATGCAAAAATGAGTACACCCCACAACAAAAACTACTACATCTAAGACTTTGTATGACCTCCATGATTTTTAATGACAGCACCAAGTGTTCTAGGCATGGAATGAACAAGTTGGCGACATTTTGCAACATCTATCTTTTTCCATTCTTCAAGAATGACCTCTTTTAGAGACTGGATGCTGGATGGAGAGTGATGCTCAACTTGTCTCTTCAGAATTCCCCATAGGTGTTCGATTGGGTTCAGATCAAGAGCCACTGAATCACTTTCACCCTGTTTTTCTTCAGAAATCCAACAGTGACCTTAGATGTGTGTTTAGGACATAGACTGTAAAAAAATATGGACGTAGTATCCGTGACGTCACCCGTAGATTTCTGAAGTGTATTTTTGAAGCGAAAATTAGGCCGCTGCCATGTTAGCAGCACGTCACCGCACGTCACTCCCGGATAACTGAAAACGGGCAAAGAGGGGGTACGTGGTTGGAACTGAGGTGCTGAAACCACACCCGCCTAGCTCGACCTGATCATGTTATCAGGCAAAGGAGCCATCTATCTATCTTAGATACTATCTAAAATATTAATATTCTAATAATATAACTTGTTATATTTATTAGTTAAAGATAAGTTATATCATTAGAAAGTTTTAAAGGTTTACTGTCAATCTACGGTGTCTTTTTTACGATATAGATGCTCCAGCACCAGTAATTGTAATTTGTGTCGGGTGTGCACATGACAACACAAAAAAATCAAACGGGACTTCATACCTTTATAATGAAATTGTCTAAAATAATCCAGAAAAAAGCACAAACACGGCAGAGATGCCAAATTCAGCAGGTTTAGGATCATTGTCATGTTGGAAAAGTGCACGACGATCAAGGGCACGGAGTGATGGTAGCATCGTCTCTTTCAGTATAGAGCAGTACATCTGTGAATTCATGATGCCATCAATGAAAAAGCAGCTCCCCGACACCAGCAGCACGCATGCAGCCCCACATAAGGACACTGCCACCACGTTTCACTGTAGGCACCATGCATTTTTCTTTGTATTCCTCACCTTTGCGACGTCATACAGTTTTGAAGCCATCAGTTCCAAAAACATTTATTTTGGTCTCATCACTCCAGAGTATAGAGTCCCAGTAGTCTTCATCTTTGTCAGCATGGGCCCTGGCAAACACTAGGTGGGCTTTTTTGTGCCTGGGCTTTAGGAAAGGCTTCTTTCGTGGACGGCACCCATGCATGCCATTCCTCTGCAGTGTACGCCGTATTGTGTCACGGGAAATAGTCACCCCCGTTTGGCTTTCTACTTCTTTAGATAACTGCAGTGAACTTGCATGCCGATTTTCTTCAACCCTTCTCATCAGAAGACGCTCATGTCGAGGTGTTAACTTCCGTGGACGACCTGGATGTCTCTGTGAGATCTTTTTTAATTTTTTAAACCACTTTTGCTACAGTATTCTGACTGATAAGTAAAGCTTTGCTGAGCTTCTTGTATCATTTTGTATTATTTTCTTTCTCAGGTCTGACATTTCTCTTCCATGTGGTGCCATTGCTGACAGCATGAAATGGGAAGGGGTTTTAACACACTTTTATAGTCAGCTGTCTGCTGGACACCTGTGTAATGAATAATTAGACTCACCTGTGGTTGAATTCTTGTTAAATTAGACATTTGTAGTCTAAAATTTAGCTTCGCTCCAGAGACTTTCAGTGGGGTGTACTCATTTTTGCATCACCCTTATATGAGTAAAACTGAAAATGTTGTTCTCTAAGTTATATTATTAACCGTACTTTCATGTTATAAGTTAAACAGATGTTATATTAAACTTAGTCTTGTGAACATTTGGTGTTCATTGAGATATTGTTTAAAATGTTACTTTTCAAAGGGGGTGTACTCATTTACTCTGAGCACTGTATATGACTTTCTTCTTTCAGTCAAACACTATCAGAGTTACATTAAAAAATATTCTGGCTCTTCCAAGCTTTATAATGTGAATGAATAGTAACCGATTTTTTGAAGCCCAAAAAAGCACATCCATCCATAATAAAAGTAATCCATCTGAAGTGAAGTGAAGCGATGTGATTTTGTAACACACACACATATATATATATGTACATATAGCTCCGCCCATTAGGTCCAAAGAGGGGGAGCTGGACATCATTTGGCTCTGCAAGGAGCACCACTTGGATTTACTCGCATTGTAGAGGGTTGAAAAAAATCAAACTCAACATCCCAGAAATACAATAGGACTTGACTTGAAGGTGAATTGCTTACAAGAGAGATAAACTTGCTTTTGTGCCAGCATCTTGTTGTAGTATTATCTAACCCCATCTAATCACAAAACTACATACTGGTTGAGATATCAAACCTACAAAGTCAATAGATCTAGAAAAACCACTGAGTCATTCTAGCTTGCGTGTCCATCTCATTTATGCAGGCATGAGGATATTACACCGGCATTTTTCCTTCAGGCAGAGAAACACTACGGTAAGCCAAGAGGCCTTTGATTTGTTTCTGATGTTATGTGGTTTACACATTTCAGATAATTTCCAATGAGCCCCTAGCAGCAGGATGTTGATAGGAAACTGTGATGGTATGAAATATTCACTATTCATATTAGTAATCAAGGGGCTCCAGTCACAGAAAAGTACAACCTATTGTGGTTTACCATTGTCAGGAAATGTGACTCACTTCTCACTAAAACAATCAAACAAACAACAACAAAAAAATACTGAGGGAGTGTTACTCAAGTGCAATTTACCTACACTATTCATTACAACTTATATGGTTTAGGATGTGTAAAAGCATAGTTTACTTTGACGTAGACATAAGACTAATGAAAAAAAAAAACATTCATAACTGCAGCTCTCCTGAAAAAAAGGAGAAAAAAAATGAGGGCACATCATGTATAGTAGTGAAGGAAGGGTCTTTTTGAGTGGCCTGCTATGGCCATTAATAGAACAGCATGTGTGTCAAAACATCAGAGATAATGAGTTCAGAAGAACCAAATTAGGCCAACAACAAATTAAGATTGTGAAGCCCACACGACTGAACTGAAAGTATTTTCATCTGTATGAATGTTTACAAAACTAAGGCAGAAAATCTAAAGTGGCCTTGTAAGTCAAAAATATTTTTAAATATCACAGGCAAGTGAAATTATTTGCTGATCAGAATATCAGCAGGCGTACACAGTGTAAAATGTCTGTCATAAAACATTGCAATAAACAATAAGATTGTTTAAGTAACTTACATTTTAGACATAATATTCCAGTTAGTCTGTGTAATTTTGCTCCGCCAATGAAAATAGCTTCAAACAAAGTCAAAGCGTCTCCAAACAACACAGTGCCATTGGTGCTTGTTTCCTGAATTAATCGGTGTTCGAACGAATCATTTGAGTGAATGAATCAATGAATCACACCTAAAAACTGTCGCTTGTCGCCACCTACTGGCGTAACATTGTAACCTGCATCAAATCCCCAGCAAACTTACAATCTGTCTGGACACAATACAAACATAAAAGTCCCACTAAGCCAACATAAGGTTAAAGTGCATGATTTAATTTAGTTTTTTATTGTGTTTTTATATAACTAGTCTATATGTATTAAAAGGACAGCCTTGATAATTAAATACTATGCAGGCCTGACACTTTGCTAAAACAAGTCAGCATATTAGCAAAATGTATTAATGTCTGAGAGCCAGAAAGTACACTTACTGCCAGAAGCTTCTTCCATACGCAGCTGGTGACAGAAACCTCCATGGTGAGGTAATAAAAATGTGATGACACTACTCAGGAGCAGTAATGGTTGTACACACTCTTCATGACCTTGCGTAATCTGTTCTGCTCAAAACATAAATCACATAGATCTAAATGCTGCAATCTCTCTATTTCATGGAAAATTAGCCCCGTATCTCTTACATTTTTAAACAGATCAACACAGAGGAAAAGGACCTCAGTATGGCAGGAAGGTATTATATAATTGCTATGGAGAGAAAGATATGGTAGAGGGTTTAATTATGGATCAGGCTAAATTGGTCACTGATTCTTTCTTTGCTTTCATTGCATACTGTCACTGAACTTCTCAAACCCACATGCTGTATAGTATTTCATGCATAGATTTTGATCTTTCCATAAATATCTGAGTCTTCATATGAAAAACCTATTACGGCCTAAGTTAAAAATATGATTCTAGCTTGCTTTGTAACCAGGGGCATCAGAGCCCCAGTGAAATACTGCTGTGCCCCAGTGAAATAATACTGATAAATCCTTGTCTGGCGATGAAGATTACATATACTGACCTGAAAATTGTTTTCCTTGATAATATTTCAGCAGTCATGTTGTATGTTTCTCACACCGAAATAGTTATGCATACTATATAAAAGGGAAAACAAAAAGTGCGCTGGATGAGATGGATATTTTGGCTATACATTTAGGCTGTATTTACCTACAATCCATCACAGGAAACAAAACTTACGAATCTCTCCTTTCGTTTACAAGCAATGATGCAGTACTTGAATCACTCTCTGCTGCAAGAACAGACCATTTATGTCCATATATACATTATAGTATCAAAATATGGGGACACTATTTAATGGGGGTTTTGTGCCCTACTGATGAAAACCTAGAAGCGTTCCTGTTTATCCCTGAAAGCTGTCTGAAGCAATGGTAACATACATATACATACACATCTCCCTGAGCTTGAAGAGGTCAGTCTGCAATGTTGTTTACCAGCCTTGATCCAAATGGATATCAATTATCTCACTAATAAATAGTGGGTCTCTCCATTATAGTAAGCCTCTGGAATAGTTACAGTCACAGTCATGAGTAAATATTAATGTTAGTCTTTCTGCAGCATTACATCAGATAAAATCAACAAAAATCTAAGCTTCTAAATATTCAACAACTGATCTTGCTTTCTGCTCATTTTCAATATGACTAATGAGGATTCGTAAAATAAGGAAATGAAGGGCCAATAATGCTGTCAACAGGTTCATAAAAAATGAACTGACATAGCCTAACAAACAGGATCTTACAGTATTTGCAAGAGTATCGCCTTCTCTTGCATTTTTATTGTCTGATAAAATACATGAGTTAAACTAAATTGCTTTGGGAGGGAAATGACATAAACCTGAATAAAATTAGCTTCATAAAGTCCTGTTTATGTCATTGAACTCATCCCTCCTGATTAAAATATTCAGTGTGTAACTGTTGATTTATGGTTTATTTGAACGAATGGAATTATGCCTCCAAAGTGATACAGCTGACAAGCTCTCTCTCTCTCTCTCTCTCTAAAAAAAACATTTTTTACAAATAACTTTTTAGTTTCAACTTGTTGTTGCTAGTTGCATCTGAGTTAGCAGATAAGATGTATTTATAAGTTTACTTTTTGTTGTAACAGCTTCATTAAGGTAGATGTGTCATTTCAGACTTCTGGGACATTTGTATCTAAAGTGTGATAACCACAAGAGCTGCTACATGTTAACAATGTCACCAGTTAAGGGTTATTGAGACAATGAAAAGCTTTGTGACTATGAAAAACTTTATGTGACAGTTATCATAAGATGGCATAACTGCATTTTATGAAACTCATGGTTGCATTAATGCATTAATACAGTATGTTACAATGAGAGAGAACGCATGGTGTGAAATAATTTCTGTAGAGCATGTATGACATACAGGGGCCCCCACAGTAACGTTTGGGACAATTGAGTCACACTTAAAAATGTGTGAATGTCATTGCATTAGAAAAATATCAACCAAGTGACATTTATTTTAAAGAAAGACAGCACAAACAGACTTTTAAAACAAATCAATTAACAATTTGTTAAAAACAATTAACAAAAAAAATACTTTTTTTGGTGTGTGTGTGTGGGGGGAGGTTAAAATGAAGAGAAATATCAGGCAGAAACCTCGTATCACCTTATTGTGTCATTTTTTTCCATAAACCATTGGTCACCCTTTATGTCTGTCTGTGGGTTTTGCAAATATTTAGTGAAGTGAATAGTGAAGTGACATGTGGCCAAGTATGGTGACCCATACTCGGAATTTGTGCTCTGCATTTAACCCATCCAAGTGCACACACACA
>RJVU01053075.1:553364-588985 GCA_003731715.1 Anabarilius grahami
TGACTTTGGCCGCGAATTAGTGTACAGTTTTGAAGATTTGGTATGAGGTTCTAGTGTTTGAGTGTCAGGTTTCAGAAACTATGTGAAAAGTAAGGATTTTGTGTGTAAGCGTTTGAAAAAAAACTGGAAATGTGGCATTTTTATATCCTTTTTCCGTTAAAATTACTAACATATGCAGTGTAAATATTAACCATGCTATTGATTTAAAAGTGAAGGCAAAGTTCAAGACAATACCACCCACAATAAAACCCACTCTTGTGTCCTTTTAAAGATCTTAGAATTTGAATATTATTTAATTATATGAAGGTTGTAGTTGCTGTAAAGTCAATAATGTGTGTGTGTGTAGGTGTGTGTGTGTGTGTGCGTGCGTGTGCGTGCGTGTGTGCTAGGAACACTACACATTAGGACATTACTTTAAAAATTCCCCTAAGGAGACCATCACCACTTAGCTTTGAAGTATGGAGTACATTTACTATTCCTTAATAGATGTGTTACAAGTCACAGAAGGGAAATCATTACTGGTACTCTGGTCAGAAAAGCTCAAGAGAATTAATGAGTAGTCTGAGACGTCTGGCCTATATCTCAGTACTTAATTATGCTTCTTGTCAAATTATAGCATGATAAACTATTGTAAGCCCATCATCCTAAAGCTGTTATCCTTCACAGTATAAATGAATACCATTATATTTAGACAAGTACTAAGTTAAAAAAAAATACTGTATTTGCAAATTTTCTGCATTAGTTGTCAAGTACAAAATAGCACACCCCTGTCAGAACATGCCATTTGGTAGCTAAGAGATCAGACTAAACAAAACCAACAAACATACCATAGACTACAGGGAAACAGTTCACAGGTAAGTAAAGATTTCTCTTTATATGTATGTTTTAGTTTATATGTATATAGCCCACACACATATATACATACATACACACACACACACGTTCGTTTTTGTGAATTGTGGGGACATTCCATAGGCGTAATGGTTTTTATACTGTACAAACTGTATTTTCTATCCCCCTACACTACCCCTAAACCTAACCAGCAGGAAACTGTGCACACTTTTACTTTCTCACAAAAACTCATTCTGTATGATTTATAAGCCTTTTGAAAAGTGTCCTCATAAGTCACCTCTTTTTGTAATACCTATGTCATACCCATGTCATTATACACATTTGTGTCCTTATATGTCACAAAAACGCTCGCACACACACACACACATACACACACATTTTAACTGCAATAAAGAATTACTAGTTTCTTCCTGTGGTAATTGTGGCTATGTTATGATGAATGCCTATATTAAAACTGTAAGTGCACAGTCAAAGGGATTCACCTCTGTTAAATGAATACTTTATTTATGAGTTCATCGAAGTGAAACAGTACTCAGAGGCAGAAAATCCATAGTTGATGTAGTTTGCTGGAGCCCTTGAGTTATGCTCACTATACGTTTAATGCAATGTAAGAGAAAACAGTGAGGAGCACACCACTGGGTTCTTCTATTGCTTCAAATGCACTTGATTCAGGTTCATTTTGACAATATGGCTCTGTAGTTTCTTTTACAATGTAAAGCATTCTCAGATTCTATTTACTAATTATCTGTGATGGACTGGCCATCTGTACAGGGTGTCCCGAGACGCTGGGAGAGGCTCCAGCATCCACCTGCAGAGGATAAAACGGTTTGATGGATGGATGGATGGATGGATGGATGGGTGGGTGGGTGAATGGGTGTATGGATGGATGTTTACTATACCATGCAATATTTTACAATAATAAATTACATGAAATATATTCACATTCCACTGTAATGGGCTGTAACAACCTGTTTGCTTTTGATGATAGTTGAGTTACTATTTTCAAAATAAGTTTCTATAGACCATCTTTGACTGTTAATGTTTAAAGGCAGTTAAAAAAAATGAGGCTCTGTTAAAAGAGTTCTAGTCATTTAATTCTGTTTAGAAACAGACATATGGAGAACCACATGGCCAATCAGGAACGCACTTTAAGCAAGCTACTGGAACAAGCCGTGAAGATCAGGGATGATGTGGTGACTGGTCTACGTGCAACTCAGGGTTCAGTATTGATGGAGTCGTCTGCTAGAAAACTACTGGAGAACCACATTCAGATCATAACTCATATCGTCAAACAGCTCAGCAGAGACATCCAGGTACGAAAATAAGATTTACATAACATTGTATTATGTTATATTATATTAATTATATTATATTATACTATATTGAGCACATCAAATGGGAATTAATAATGTGTATGAATGAGATATCATCAGTTCCTGATGTTTTCTTCTTTTATTCTTCTCAGAAAGGTCCCTATAATTACACTGATAGATTGTTAGATCAATAACATCTATGATCAAAGCTCATCTTAAAGTTTTACATTTATCTTTAATGTGAAAGCAAAAATTGAACAGAGCTTGATGAGGTACAGTTTCAGGGAACATGCCAGCAAAGCCATTTACCTGATAGGATGTATTATGGAGAATATGTGCATAAAAAACTGAATCAATCAAATAAATCAAAGCCCAGCAGTCACTACAGCCAGAATGAGGCTTTTTTTTTTTGTCCCTGAGGAGTGATGATGTAACCAGGATTGATTAGCAATGGAACGAAATTAGGAATCTCAGCTAAACCACTTCTGTCTTTCCCTCTAAAATTACAAAATGTGGATACACTCGATGTGCATTTTCCAATTAAACTATTGAAAAAACAACAACAACAACATCCTTCTACATAATTACTCCAGCATTATAATGGAAAATGACTGAAGTCTGTCAAACTGTGATAGCAGTGAGTGACAGCTGATATGAGCAATCACACTGTTACTGTTATATGACCGCAAGGGCAGAACAATCCTCTGTCTACCCAGGTGCTGGAAGCCCAGATTATTGAGAGAGACAACCTTGCTGCAGGGACGACTTTTGCAGTGAAGAGCTTGGATCACAAGAACATGATGGGTATTGGAGATCTCAGAGGCAGAGTGGCAAGGTCACAAATTACACCAAGATTTTATTTATATTTATAGAGCTTTAAAATTCTGAGATCATTAGTGAAAATGCTTTAATTATTTCGTTTAATTTAAAGGGGAAAATATTAATTTAAAAGTAATATGAATTTAATAATTTATTGGTATTTCATCTCCTATTGATTCATTGATTCATCTATTCATTCATCCATTATTTTCCCTGAGGTTCATTATAAATATGACCATGGACTCAAATAGGCTACTATTTCACTACACTATCAGTGCGATTCACAAATGATTGTTTCTAATGACGTTTTATAATAACAAGGCTGAAAATGAGATGTTCACTCATGTGTAAGAGAATGTATATTTCCAAACCACCAGCTTAGTGGAATTATTAGACAAATGTCTTCTTGGCATTTGTTTATTAAAAAAAAATGATATTTATATGAAATTAATGTGGAAATAGAAAGAGTACAGAGGGTCAGTGGTGCCTTACAGGCATGGACACAGTAGACTGGGCTTGATGAGATGAAATGAGATGTTTGCTGACTGCACAACCTATGACTCCTCTCTAACCTTACAACTCCTTCACACATTAACAGTAATTGTATTCATTAGTTCATCTTTGTGGAATGAAAGACATCTAAATTACTCTTCCGTGCTGTGCACAAACAAGATTTACACAAAATCTTTGGAGGGGAATAATACTAACACCTTGTTGAATCTATGCCATGAAGAATTAAGGCAGTTCAGAAGGCAAAAGTGCGTCCAACCCGGTACTAGCAAGGTGTACCTAATAAAGTGGCCTGTGAAGATATCAGTAAAACCAGCCCTCAGGAACAGATGAAATACTTATTGTTATCTGAATTTCTTTTTGCCTTAGATGTGATGCTAGCATTGCTAAACTGTCATCTGATGTTGGCAATGGAGGACGGGACGTTCTGAAACTCCAACAGGAAGTGAGTGAGTTACGCTCTGAGCTGGAGCTGAAGCTGAGAGACATGGAGCTCAAGGTGAGATGTTAATGACCAGGCCATTGAAGAGCATGTGATAGCTTACATATTCACTGAAAGGTATTCATTTAAACATATTGTGCAAAAAAAAAAAAAAAATTACAGCATAAAACAGAGTGTTTCCGGTGTCATTCTCATGTGCATTGTTAATAATACTTCAATTACACCATGCATGGTATTACATACTTTCACCATGGTAAATATTCAAAACAATATATACCATGCCAGCAAACAGGGAACGTTCAGAGAAGGTTATCTTAAAGTTATGAATGTTTTTACAGTAACAATACTGGAATGTTTGTTCAGTTACCTGGTCTTTAATAATGGTCTCTCATTTTTTAATGGTACTCCTTGTTTCAGAATGCTCAGAAAACTTCCAAAAGTAACATAATGAACCATAATGTTTGCAAAATGATAAAATGGAAAGCTTCCTTATCATTCGCAGGGAAAAAATAAAAATAAACGTTTTAAAAATTCAGAGAACATTCAGAAATAACTTTAGCAAAACATTCTTAGAATATATTTTTGTTAGCTGGGGTGGTTCTTTCTGGTATTGGCATGTCTGCATTTATTTTCCTCTACTTACTAGGTATACACAAATAAATGTTTTGACCAAGCCAGTATGTGCATTAGATATGAAATTGCATCGGCTTTGGCCCACTGGGGGAAACTGCAGCACTGTCATCCAAATAAACTGTCCCTGCATGGTGAATGTGTGATAACAGTAAATCTCAGTGATTACAGTGCATTAGCTCTGGGAAGTGGTCACCAGACACCAAAGGTAATTGAAAAAGGGGACGGGGACAGTCAGAGTCTGTATATAAAACACACACTAGCTTGCTGCATGCTGATGTCAACACATGTCAATATACAATCTTTGTAAACCAATTTACATTTGTTGGACAAATGTAGTCAAATCTTTATGTGATAGTTTAGGAATGCTACATTTGGGGATAATCTGCCCAAGGTTATTGATACAGCTCAGTTTGATACAATTTGGGCCTAGAAGGACAATGAAAACTATGTAAAGTGAGTGTGATGACAGGTATGCTTTATAATGTCATGTCATTTGCTAGCTGTCTCAGGATGTAGGAAAACTAGAGATGTCAATGTCAGAGAAGTTCATCTCTCAGATAAACGCCACTGGAGATTTACAGAAGGAGATACAACAACTGGATGTAAAGTAAGAGCAACTAAAGTCACTTCTCAATACTCACTGATATTATTGGTTTATGTGTACTAGTGGGTGAAAGATAATCAAAACCTGAGACAGTTGAGTTTATTTTAAAGCTGCAGTCCATAACTTTTCTTTGGTAAAAAATTATCCAAAATCAGTTTTTGAGCAAGTACATAACCAGCCAGTGTTCAAAACTATCTCCTTACCTTAGCCCGATTCACAATGGTAAGCTTGTAATAATGTTTTCTAATTCGGGCGGTACTGGTTGGTTTCCGCGGGAAATTCGAACATGCAGCCGTTCGTCTTTGCGTCATTTCCTCATGTCTGTGTTTACATAAAGAAGGAGTCCCAGCTAGTAGGTTATATGGCATGTGGAGAATTCTGCAGGGGGCGGATCATATATAGCCTTTTCTCACAGCAGTTGCAATAATTAAACTTATCATTTTGATGGCGGATTGTAATCCAGAAAGGTCCAAATGACAATCATCAGTGACAACTGGAGATTCACCCCTAGTCAAAAGCAAAAGACTTCGAACTGCGGAGTGGCTACAGAAATCGAAATCTTCAGGTAAAGCTAATACACACTAAATGCACATAGTCATGCAATGCTGATGTTGTTAACATTAACAATTTGAGAACAAAGTATAACAATAATAATTTGCATGGTTTGACGTGATCCGAGCTAAGCGATCATTAGATTTAATCACCATTGGTAGCGCGATTTATTGGAATGTTTTTTTTCTCAATTGGTCATAAAAAAAGTGGCAGACGTGAAAATAGATTAATCCACGCTGAGGAGCCGTGCCGATACACAACCCACATAAAGATTAGAATTCTGCATATAACTGCAATTGCAGGTTTCAAACAGAGATGGCGACAAAGAGGCAAAACACAGACTGCAGCTTTAAGAATTCCTGCTAAAATATAAATTAAAAATTATATATTTTTATATAAATGATTCTATTATATAACAATATAGCATAATTATTAAATAACTATAATAAAATATATAAAGGATATATATACAGAGCATATATTGCAGGTTACATATTTATGCCAGTAGGTGGGGACAAGTGACTGTATTTATGAGTGAGTCTTTAAATCACTGTACCGATTTGTTCAAAACACTGTTCAAAATATTCACCCAGGAACAAGACAGTGGACTGTCTTTATAGATGAGTCACTGAATTATTCACTCAACAGTGATGCCAAACATTCTTGACAATGAATGCAGAGCGTAATACAAACATTAAAAACTAAATATTTATTGCTAATACAAACATTCTGCAAGACAATGTTTCAAACTGTTTATTAGATGACATTGTTTTTGTGCTTGAGTGTGTGTGTGTGTTCAATGTTTGGAGATTTGAGGATGACAGTAGATACATTCTATATCAAAGTTTCAAGCTAAAATAATACATAGAATAAAATATACATGTGCTGGAGCATTTTAAATTAAACAGACTAAAATTTGTCACTTCTGTAAAATGACAAGCAAACAATTGTTAATTTATTGTTTTAATTAATTGTATAAATACTTTACAAAGATGCTTTTGATTGATATGGAAAGATTAATTGAGAAGAAATGAAATATTGTTTTACTGCTGACAGACTGTAAATACATACTTAAATGAGAATGTTGTTAGGGTTTTTTGTATTCAGCGATAAAAGTAAAACATAAATCAAATAAAAAAAGAAGAAGAAGAAGAGAAAAAGGCCAAACGCCATTGATTCTTGCATCTGTGTTAACCGAATGTTACATGCCAAATTTGAATATGCTGAGGAATTTATTTATTTATTTTTTGCTTGGGAGATATGTTTTCAATGTGGTTTGGGCTGAGGGAGTGCAAAGATTTAATTGATTAAAAAAAAAAAAGAACAGTAATCAGACCTGTTGCAGAAATCCATTCTATTTTAGGCCCCTGGTTTCTTTTAATAAAATGTTGTATGTGAAGGGCACTAGTGAAGGTACTTGACAGCCCTGACATCAGTTATTGCAATGCTTTCTCACTGACCATCACTATAGAATCTGCTGACTGGTGGATTTGATCTGTTGTGACTGATGTAAATAGGGATCTAGTAAAGTGCCTGGTGTTTTGGCAGCAAATGGCATCCAGGAGAGCTAGTGACTCACCAGATATGCCTCCAAATAGTGCCAATGCCAGTCAATATGCTGCCACATGAGCATCGTGGCATGTGCAAGGTGATGCTCTACATCTCTTTGACAATATTAGCTCCTGACTGCAGTGTGGAGCACAGATGGCAGCTTCAGTGCACTGAAATGGAGCCTTGCCAATGATCCCAGAGGATATGTATTTTCATGGTGTGACAGAATCAAAGCAATTGGCTGCCTATGCTTGGGCTGTTATGTAATAGTGGTGAGTCAAGATATCTTACAGTGACTCATGAAGAGAAGCATATGGGGCAAAGAAAAATAAACACATGAGGAAGAAGCCGAGAACTATAGCACGAGCCCAAATGTGAGAGTGATGTCTATTAGACACAATGACATACCTTTTTGAAAACATGACATGCTTATGTCATGACCTTATGTAGCCAAGCCCCTTTACAGTACTGTGCTTGTGTGTTCCAGTTTGCATTTCCACAGCATGAAGGCAAGATCTTACGGATTTATAAATTAACCACTCCTTTTCTTCCCGGTCTACTGACATTTGTTATGACACACCTCGACAGCGATGCCATGGAAATATACAAAGCTACCACTAAAACTGAAGTTCAAAGACAAAGTTCGAAAGATGACTGCGTGCTTGTTTCTCTGGCGCATAAGGTCTATTAAAGGATTAGTTCAATTTCCTGATAATTTCTCACCCCATGTCATTCAAGATGTTCATGTCTTTCTTTCTTCAGTCGAAAAGAAATTAAGGTTTTTTATGAAAACATTCCAGGATTTTTCTCCATATAGTGGACTTCAATGGCCTCCAAATGGTTGAAGGTCAAAAATTACAGTTTCATTGCAGCTTCAAAGCGTTCTACATGATCCCAGACGATAAATAAGGATGTCATCTAGAGGAACCATCGCTCATTTTCTAATTTTTTTTAAAATTTTATACATTTTAACCATAAATGCTCATCTTGAACTAGCTCTCTTCTTCTTCTTCTGTATTAGAATTCCGGCAGTGTAGACACGGCTAAGTGTATTACTGCCCTCCTCAGGTCAAAGTTTGAACTAAATTGTCATATACAATATGCTAGTGCAAGTACATAACAATTAGTTCAAACTTTGACCTGTGGAGGGCAGTAATACACTTAAAACGTATATCATTTTTTTAAAAAAAGTTTTGAAAATGAGTGATGGTTTCTCTAGATAAGACCCTTATTCCTTGTCTGGGATCATGTAGAACTCTTTGAAGCTGTACTGAAACTGTAATTTTGACCTTCAACCGTTTGGAGGCCATTGAAGTCCCCACAATATGGAGAAAAATCCTGGAATGTTTTCATCAAAAACCTTAATTTCTTTTCGACTGAAGAGAGAAGGACATGGACATCTTGGATGACATGGGGGTGAGTAAATTATCAGGAAATTTTAATTTGAAAGTGAACTAATCCTTTAATGGACCATTCATTTCTAAGGTTAAACAAACAAATAACATGTGCCTGAAGTCCACTCCAAAGGGAGTTTCTGAATTGTCTAAAATGCCTTGGCTGTGTCTGAAATCCCCTCCTATAGTCTTAAACAGGGCACTACTTGAGGGGACAGCCATTTGCTGTCTGAAACCATAGTGGACATTATGGAGTGCACTCATTCAATCCCATAATGCACCGAAATATTGAGTATACAACCGATGTATGCTCAACGGCTAGAGAATACCCATAATGCACAGTGAAAGTCGTGCTGAATGAATTCCCGCATCTCGCCAGAAGATGGCGCCTGCAGCTGAATCATGCATCCATCCATTTTCCAAACCGCAGTGTGGGTACAGCACTTGATTGAAGTCTCAAGTTTTCTTCCGGGAGTGTACACGTCACAATATTCCTCATTTAAATAATTCCTGCCCAAGGCATATGCAAAAAAAGGAGCGAGGCCTGATTAAGTTGCGTTATGTTAGGTTAAAACTTGCGGTTATAGTAAGGGGCGTGACATTTCAGAAACACACTAGAAGCGGTTAACCAATCACAACACACTGATTCAGCCAACCGATCAGAGCACACTGCGCTTTTCGGAAGGAGGAAGTAATCGAAGCGTTACTTACAGACTAGGAAGAGAGGTGCTGCAACAATGTAAAATATGTGAAAAATAATGTATTTTTTGAACATTCAAGCATGAAAACCTATTCTAGTAGACCTCAAAAACAAAATCAAGACTTTGTAAAAGGGCATAATATGGCCTTTTAATACATAATAGAATAATCAAAAAACATTAGTTACATTCTACTACAATGCAAGGATATTGTAACTGTATTATGTAATGCAGCATGTATGCATGTATGTTTATGCAGGACCTCTAGTGGTCTGATAGAGATGGAGGAGCAGACCGTGAGACTGAGGAAGTGGGCTGAGGAGCAGATGAAAACCACAGTTCAATCACACACACAGAGCAGCCAGCTGCACACACTGCTGCAGGAAAGAGTGGTAAACATGTGAATGCGTCTTTCTGAGTAAATATAACAAGTGACCTATGCCATAGTGAAATGTCACAGTGGTATAATGTTTGTGGTCTCAATCGACAAATGAAAGGCCTTACTTTATATATGATATGATATCTGTGCAAAATATGTTCTTAGGTGGAAGTGGAAGGCAAGCTAAAAGAGAAAATGGTTCTTCTTTCTGGGCATCTGGAAAGGTTGGAAGCACAATTGGAGAAGGTGCGATCAGCTGACAGGACCAAGTGTTCAGAGAGCAAACTCAACAGCAAGATCAACACTTTGGAGAAGAGCTTCAGAGAAGAGCTAGAGCAGATGAGGAGGGAGTACCAGTCTGGTGAGTCTTGCATATGAGTATGAAATAAAAATGCATGCACAATAAACCCTTTCAACATTTTGACATCAATCTGTATCCTACACTGCTGTTCAAAAATTTTGGAGTCTGTAAGTTTTGGTAATGTTTTGAAAGAAGTCTATTATAAAANAAAAAAAAAAAAAAAAAAAAAAAAATACAATAAATTTAGTATAGGCCTATTGTGAAATACAAAAAAATACAACAAATTAAAAAAATTGTGAAATATTATTACAATCTTAAATAGCTGTTTTCTATTTTAATATATTTTAAAATATAATTTATTCCCATGAAAGCATATCTGAATCGAGTAATGCAGCCATTATTCAAGTCTTCAGTGTGATCCTTCAGAAATTATTCTATCGTACTGACCCCAAACTATTAATTAGTGTATATGAAAAGCTAAAGTATGATATAGGCCCTTTTACTCCATCATGTTTGGTGGCTCTCTACCCAAACCTCTGGTCCGACAAATCACTGCAAGCCAAAATCTGACCAGTAAACTAGAACATTAGCTGTTATTGTCATTTCTCAACAACAGATTAGAAAGATTGAGTTCTAGCTGCCTGACATGTAATACCAGCCAAACCGAGTGGCCCATTTTACCTCTCCTGTTGCTGTTTGCTTGGGAAATTAAAGTGCAAATAGAAAGCATGACTCAAATTTGGACTGAATCAGTCTTTTGGTATTACTTATAGCTTAATGTACAGGGAAGTCTGCTAAACACTTTTAAACTAAGCCTGCAGAGTATCTTCCAACCTAACATATTTGACATTTAGTAAAATCTATATTTCCTTCCAACTACCCAATTTCAAAATGTTACAGATTGAGAGACTATACTGACTATTTCCAGGCATTCTGTACAAAAGACCGATGTAACATCAATAAACAAACCCAGCAAAGAAAAGCCTTAAAACGTACAGTACATGACTTGAGCTCTCAAATTCTCTTTGAGATTCCAATGATGGACTGAGGGCGGGTGATGCATTATAGATGACACATCTAAAACACATTTCTGCCACCGAATCGATGAACAGTGAAGTTGATCTCCTCTATTTAATTTGCCAGGGTTTCAGGCGGTTCATGATGCCATTGCATCTCTGAGACACATCAGTGACACCAAAGCCAAGCTGGACAAAGGAGAGCTGCAAAGAGACATAAGACAGATCCAGAGAAACATGGTGGGACTGAAGGAGCTCTGACCAGATTATCCTTTTTCAGATTAACCTGTCTGAGATCACAAAGTATGATTCATTTACATTTACATTTATGCATTTGGCAGACGCTTTTATCCAAAGCGACTTACATTGCATTATCCTATACATTTGTATCTGAGTATGTGCAATCCCTGGGATCGAACCCATGACCTTGGCATTGCTAGTGCCACGCTCTAACCACTGAGCTACAGGAAAGCAAAATTTGGGCAGATGGACAATACAATCAAATAAGCTCTACATTTGTTTCCAAGATTGAAAAAAAGGATTTAGCCGGTCTCCGTGAGGTCATTTCCTGTAAATCTCTTTTTGCCAGACCAGACTTTACATTCAGATTCTGAGTGAACATAGTTGATGAAATTCAAACAAGGTACACTTATGTCAAATCAGAGATTAGATATGAACTCATGAGGCTCAATACTGAAAGGTTAGGAAGATGAACTGCTCTGTGTTTGTCCGCACGTCCCCAGACCAGTATTGATTGTAAAGAAATGCTAGAATAAACAAACAAGGTCTCTTTGTTTTCATTTAATTTTCCAAGCCACCAATGCATACTTGCAAAGCATTAATATACTCAACACCATAAAACATTGTTGCTATTTCCCTCTTGTTTCTCTTTGTGTTTATGCTTTAATATTTTAGAGACACAATGGCTTTTTGTAGTCGACCGTAGGTCAGTTCTGCATAGATGGAAATGACAGTGGGGAAAAACAGAGGTCCATTAATTCTGCTAGTGCTTCTATAGGGCAAAGATAGATTCTGTGATTATTCTGTGGTCAGATAAAAAGCAATTCATTTGAATTTTTGGCTTCTCTGACAACAAACAGACAATTTGAGGAGTAGACATCCCACTGCTGCATTTTCAAATGTGCCTAATAGTGGCTACACTAAGCACTGACTGTTTTCAGGCTCCTACAGAGATGAACCATGATAGAAGTGCTTTTGAGTTACATAATGGCAACACCAGCACATTTAGTTTATTTTAGTCGGCCGAGGCCTGTGGCAATACTAATTATGTAGAAAGATTGTCGCTGGGAGGAAGGCACAGAAAAATAATAATGAATCATAACAATGAATCAATCAAGTGTCAACACCCATTTGAATGTGATACAGTGAGCAGAGGCTAATTCAAATACACCATAAACAGCTATTAAAAAGCCATTCATATAGATTAAAGGATTAGTTCACATTCAAATGATAGTTAGCCCAAGCTTTACTCACCCTCAAGCCATCCAAGGTGTATATGACTTTCTTTTTTCTGATGAATATATATATATATTTATTATAATATATATTAATATTATATATATTAATAAATATCCTGACGCATCAGAGCTTTATAATGGCAGTGAATAGGGTTCACGAATATGAGCAAAAAAAAAGTGCTCCCATCCACATCCATCCATCTTAAACGTGTACTCCATGCGGCTCCGGGGGGTTAATAAAGGCCTTCTGAAGTGAAGCGATGCGTATGTGTAAAAAAAAAAAATCCATATTTAACAAGTTATGAAGTAAAATATATAGCTTCCGCCAGACCGCCTTCTGCATTTAAGTTACGAAGAAAGTGCAAACTGGTGTCGCGTCAGTTACACTTTTTCCATAAGTTGAATAGGGAAGGTGCAGGACGTGGCGTAAGCGTTTTGAACTGCGAAAGGCATTACACTTTCTTTGTACGTTGAATACGGAAGGCGGTCTGGCGGAAGCTAGATATTTTACTTCATAAGTTGTTAAATATGGATTTTATTTTTACACAAATGCATCGCTTCACTTCAGAAGGCCTTTATTAACCCCCCGGAGCCGTGTGGAGTACACGTTTAAGATGGATGGATGTGGATGGAAGCACTTTCTTCAGCTAATACTCGTTACCCCTGTTCACTGCGATTATAAAGCTCGGATGCGTCAGGATATTTATTAAAATATCTTCCATTGTGTTTATCAGAAAGAAGAAAGTCATGTACACCTAGTATGGCTTGAGGGTGAGTAAAGCTTGGGCTAATTTTCATTTGAAAGTGAACTAATGCTTTAAGTGTCTTTTTAGATTCATTCACATAAAATCTAACTTAGCAGTCATATGTGTACATAATACAATGTCCTTGGTGATGTAAAGATTTTGAGATTTGTAAACACATTGATCAGTGAGCAAACTGCTGAGGAGATAAAGGAAAACAACTGTCTCTGTTATTGACGGTTAGATGGCGAAATGTAGGTCTCCTGAGGAATCTGAGGATGGTGGACTGTCTCAGCTGGATGGGTAAAGGCGTCTGTGGAAATCCACCAGTCTGCTGTCTCCGGCTGCTGTAGCCTTCAACAACAGGGTCTACAAGACCAAAACACAAAGGGAGATTCAATGGCATTCTTAAACACAAAGCTCTTTCATTCATCTCATTAACTGCATTAGATTGTCAAAGGATGCTGTTTAAACAATTACAATAACCGCTGTAGCAATTACAATAATATACATTTATAATTTAATAAATGGATAAATTAGGTTTAAAATATATTCAAAGCTGAAGTTTCAGCAAGCTTTATTAGATTACAATTGAATCTGATTAAGGAAGCACAGCAAGGGTGACTCATTTGTTTTCAAGTAGAGCGAGTAGATGAAACTGCTCACATCAATCAGCTCCAGGTCATCTTTGGCGTGCAGGTGGCGCAGGAGGTACCAACGTGCCACTGATGCTATTGTTTCAGAGCTGCCTGAGGCTGAAGCATAAACAATCCTCTCCAACAGGCGACGGGTTTCCCTGCAGAAAAACAATCCGTGATCAATCTAAACCTGACTCCATTTAAACTCTGATATCATGAATAAAGGTGATTTCATATTTAAATAGACTAAAAAAGAATGCAATGCAAAGATGAGGCAAACAATGAAATACAAAGGTGTGGCACAGAACAGGTCAGACTGATCGGTCAATAAATGTGATGTGAACACAAAAACTTAAAATTGCTATATGCAAAAATAGTGGCACAAATAGTACAGTGTGCTCTGTGCAAAGCCCCACCTGGAGCCCATTTTCATGGAGAACTGCAGTAAGGCTTGGAAAAGCAGAGCTACTGGTGAGATGCCCATTTTTAAGACTTCAGCGCTGGCCTCCAACACCAGATCCTTCCACTCAGAGACACAAACACCAGCCTGTTGTCAGAAGTACAATTAGATATCTTTACGTACTGTAGTATTTACTTGCATTGTAAAATGTTTTGGTCAATAAACAAACTGTGGAATAGAACTGGTAATTAAAAACAAGGATTTTAGATGCATTTTAGCTGGCAGAGTTCAGACTAATATATGACCGAAGTTGGGATACGCTGTAGGCTGACACACTTTAATTAAAAGTAATGAAAGGCAAGCCACAAAGTGTCTAATTCAATTTAACAGGCAAAGCTGCAGTCAGCTAAAATGAAGGCAATAAGCTGACAGTTAGAGATGGAGGGGAGGGGGATAGACAAAAAAGCAAATGAGAAAGGGAAAGAGAGGAAGCAGAGGGGAAGAGGAAAATGTGCAAGAAAGATGCCTGAAGGTGCTGCAAGAGGCTTAGACCAAAATAATAATGTCCGTTTTCATTAGCGGTCACACAGACACTTGCAGCTATTTTAAAATGTTACAAGGAAAACAGCAGGAACATATTGTATGTATCCAACTTTATTAAAAATATAATAAATCGTTCTATATAAATTATTTAAAAAAAAATTATAAGATACTTTTACTCAGAAAGAGTAAATTGATCAAAAGTGTTAAACTAACAAAAGCTTTCTATTTGAAATAAATGCTGTTCTTTTGAACTTTCTATATATCAAAGAACACTGAAAAAAGTATCATGGTTTCCACAAAAATATTAAGCAACACAGCTATTTTCAACATTGATAATAATAAGAAATGTTTCTTGAGCAGCAAATCAGCATATCAGAATGATTTCTGAAGCATCAGGTGACACTGAAGACTGGAGTAATGACTGCTTAAAATTCAGCTGTCATCACAGAAATAACTTTATACAAAATAATAAAATAGAAAACTGTTATTTTAAATTGCAATAATATTTGACAATATTAGATCGAACACTGAACACAGATTTGTTTATATATATATAATTTATTTTTTATTTCATTCGAAAAAACTACAAATTATATTAATGTAATGTATAATTTTTTTATTATTTAAATTTTTAAAAAATTTTACTTCCACGTTAATAGGAAAAGGTCAGTCATTTGGTCTGCACTTTATATTATAAAAGGTGTCTGAGAAAATTGTGTATTTCCTGCAACATCCCTGTACAAGATTAATCTGATACTCACCAAACATGGCATGAGCGCCAGCAGGGCTAGTCGGAGCAGGCTGCTCATCTTCCCGTTGTGATCTCCCAGCTGAGATGCCAGCTGAAGACTCTGTCTATAAGCCACAGAAGCCTGAGCCAGCAGACTCTGAGAGCGGTAAACTTCTGCCAACCACTGAGAGACAGATCAAATTAACAACGCTCTAGTCACCACATGGGTAACCTTGTTAAACCTCCTTCCTATGTACAGTACACAAACATTTGACAGTTTCATTGAAATCTCCTGCATTTAAAGTGTGTGAAACAGCTTATAACATTCAGTTCTGACCTCAGGGCAACAAAATGGCAATATCTACAAGGAAAGACATACAGATGGTACTCAACCAGAATGCGTTTTTTGCGTTTTTTTTATTTAACGCTCGTGGCTGTGTTACACACAGCGGTAATAGACATTTTGGTTGAGTACCTACTGTATGTCTACAGTACATACAGCAAGATTCATATTGTCTTCTACTCTAAAAATCAACTTGACACCAAGCTCTCCTCAGCAAGATAGTAAGTGTACGTACATGCCAGGCGGACACAGATGTGAGGTTGGCCATGACAGCAGCACTGAGCTGATCCAGCACAGCAGGAGGAACAGAGTTACCGGCCTCAGACTGCAGGAGGCGCTCACACTGAACCTGCCTCAACATCAGGAACACCACAGGATGCTCTGGAGAGACACTCAGAACCTGAGATAGGAAGGAGGAGGTATACAAACGGTTAAAAGGTGCACCAAGTAATTCCTTGTTTAAGATTTACTAGCTCTTTACCTTCCTAACTGGTATAACAGCATTAGCTTCTTTGCTTAATGCACTCACAGTCAGCATCTGAAATCACATACTTCTCTACTATATAGTAGGCAAAAAACAGTATGTGAGTTGAGAGTAGTATGTCCAAATTCACAGTTTTCATTAAACAGTAGGCGAAAAGTTTCCGGATTACCTACTACTTCTAGTGAGATTCTGGAGTGAGCATCTGATGGACACTTTACTATCCCATGAGGCCACATGAGAGGAGTTGTGAATGGCAGTGAAGGGACACAACTGTAGGTCACGTGACAGTAACAACATGACAAGGGTAGTATGTCCGAATTACATTCATAATTACACACATTTATATGATATAGAACACAGCCACAGTCTCATGCTGTCCCATACTGTCTAGGAAGTTCTACATTTGTTTACTTCTTCATGACCGTTAAAAAAGTATGTTTTATATAGTATGACTATGGGTAGTATGAATGAAATGTGGGCGTACTACATCTGCAATGTTGTCACTGTCACTTGACCCACCAGCATCAGTTGCATTGCTTCATGAGATAGTAAAGTGTTCAGATGTGAACTTCAGAATCTGGGTACTTTTTGCCTACTGTTTAATGTGTATACTATGACATACTACTGTTTTTCGCCAACTATACAGTAGGGAAGTAGGAATATTCGAACGCGGAGATAGTCCTCTTATGTAAAAGAGCTATTCAGGGACACTGATATGACTGGAGTTATGTGAATGTACAAAATTTTAAACATTTGTCTATACTTTGTCTATTATGTTCTTAAAATTTCTAGCATAACAACACTGTAAAAATCTATTTATACATGGATCTAACGCTTAAAAATCACTTTTAATGGTGTAACTGTTAAATAATTTCTTATTTCTTGGGCTTCACTTGTTGACTTTCTCTGTGTCTTGGGATTTTTCCATTGTGCACATCATGTACCTACCTAGACAAAACAAGAAGTAGTAGTCCTTGAACACACTGACACTCTCACACATAACCAGAAGTTGAACACACACACACATTTACACACATACATTTCTTATTTGTTATTATATTTCTTGAAATGCCATCCATGGTAAGGTTTGATTCTTAAGTTGTATGATTGGATGCTCAAACCATCCTGGAGATTGTTGTTTGACCTATGTCTATAAACATGACCCTTCTTCCTGAATAAATCTGAGAATGCTTTGTACCACACTTGATCTGTGTCTGCTTGGTCATTCTCCCGAGATCTCGCGCTGCTGCTGCCACACATCACAGGGGTTGAGGCGCCTGTTTCTAAACTGATGACTGAGACTACAATTATTCTACCTATTATTGAGATTCTGATCTAATGTAGTCACACATCTAAAAATATTTTGAAATTAAAATAGGTTTATCAGTGATTCTGAACAAACACTGCACATATTGAATGTCTCCCTTGTCTGACATACCCATTTTAGGTCTTACAGTACGAGTCCACGGACACGGAGTAAGCGAAGCAGAGCGGGAAATTGCGGAATTACATAGGAAATTGCGGAATTGACAGCAGATTGAAGAAAGCATTGAGAGCAACCGAAAGCATCTGATTGTTGAGAAATGCTCAATATTATGCAAATGACAGCAGCCAGTCACTGTGGGGTGCATGTAGTGAGTGATATCTGTCATGAGCATTTCAAAATCTGCCTATTTTTCTGGATTAGTGCATAAATTGTTTACACATTAATATTTAATTTAGATTTTAAATGCAGTTTCATTGTCACTAAACTGGTTAAATGAACAAAAGTATATTAAAATTACACCACATCTGTACTTTGGGCATGCAAAAATAAATCTTGCATCTTTCCGACTGTAATTGTGTGTATAGATATGAAGATTATATTGACTGTGTGTGAAAAACAACTACATCATGCTGCTGATCATTCTCAATTGCTGTCCCAAAATTATGTAACAAACCTCCTTTTCAAATCTTTTAAGTCATGTTTTATTTCTTCCCTTTCTGTCTTTTTTGATGCTAGTTATCAATATTGTGAAGCACTTTGGTCAACTTAGTTGTTTTAAATATGCTATATAAATAAATCTAAATTATAATTATAATTATACACACTACAGCAAGGGGTTTTGCTCCTGGAGGGTCACTGTTGTGTAGAGCTCAGCTCCAACCCCAACTAAACACACCTGAACCAGCTAAACAAGGTCTTCAGGATTTCTAGAAACATCCAGGCAGATGTTTTGGAGCAAGTTGGAGCAACTCTACAGAATTTTGGTCCTTCAGGAGCAGGATTGGACACCCCTGCACTACAGACACACCAAAAGCAGAACAGCTCGTGTTTTGAGCATATGAGAGCCATAGATGGATACTAGACAGATGGTGCCGTGAAACGGGCGCAATGTTCTGCTCTGAAGCCCTTGAATCTGTCTCTGTCTGCACCTGCGCCCGAGAGCTGAGGAGAGACGAATCAATAGGGGACAGCGTGACACAGAAACAGAGAGCGTGCATGTGTGTGCATACCTGGGAGCAAAGAGTTTCTGCCTGGTCATATTGGCCACTCTGTTTGAGTCCAGTCACGGCCTGCTGCAGCACCCAGCCCTCCAGAGCCTGAGCCAAGAGCGCGTCCTCTCCCTGCAGGCCCTTCACTGAGAACAGACACCCAGACACACAAAGCAAACAGTCTCACAGCCATGTTCCCATCAGCATATACACAACAAGTCAAAAGTTTGGAATCATTTAGATTTTTTTATATTTTTGAAAGTGTATTAAATTCACCACAGCTGCCTCAAATACAGTAAAAACTGTAATATTGTGAAATATTATAATAATTTTAAATAGCTCTTTTCTATTTTAATATATTATAAAATGTAATTTATTAATGTGATGGCAAAGCTATTCTTCACTGTCACGTGATCATTCAGAAATTGTAATATATTGATTTGGTGCTCTATTATTATTAATGGTTCCTATTATTATCAATGTTGAAAACAGCTTTTGCTGCTATTTTTGTGGAAACCGTGATACATTTTTTTCAGAATTCTTTGATGAATAGACAGTTCCAAAGAACAACATTTATTTTAAATAGAAATCTTTTGTTACATTATAAATGTCTCTACTGTCATGTTTGATTAATTTTAATGTGTCCTTGCTAAATACAAGTATTAATTTCTTACCTTTTTTTTTTCTTATTTACCCCAAACTTTTGAAAGGTAATGTATCCAAAATATTAAGCAGCACAACTGTTTTCAACACTGATAATAATAAGAAATGTTTCTTGTGCAGGAAATCAGCATATTAGAATGATTTCTGAAGGATCATGAGACATTGAAGACTGGAGTAATGATGCTGAAAGTTCAGTTTTGCCATCACAGGAATAAATTCTATTTTAAAATGTTTTAAAAAGTTTTAAATTGTAATGATATTTCACAATATCACTGTTTTTACTGTATTTTGAATAAATAAATACAGCCTTTGTGGCCATGAGACTTCTTTCAAAAACAAAAATTAATTATTCCAAGTTTTTGACCATTAGCATATACACATACACTGACAAAGTTTCACTGACCTTTTTCAGACACCAGGGTCATGTGCGCCTTCTCAAGATTTTCTCTGCGAGGGGCGGAGCCTGTGAGTAAGCATGCCGTGTTCTCTGTGTGACAGGCGGCCATTAGCCCCGCCCACCCAGCAGGATCATCTGTGTTTGTCATACAGAAAGACAGAGGACACATCAATCCAACACTGAATCACTGTCATCCTACCTATGCTGCAGAGAAGTATTTCATCTGGCTGATATATTGATGTCTCAGAGTCTCCTCTGTCCTCTCAAACTTATAACATACACCAGGCTCTCTCTGAATACATTCTCTGCATTACACTTGGCACTTACTCCTGCTGACACGTTTAATGCAAGGTTCTCAGTATCCAAATGGAACATTTTCATCATTTTAGGGTTAGAGAAGAGTGTGTTCTGTCCAAAACTACATTAACAACGTTCTTAAACGAGAAGCCAAAGCTCATTACAACAGTTTGACATATACTCAGGTTTGCTCTCACTGTAATGCATATTTCAGGCTTCCTAAACTCCAGATACCTTTTTTTTATATATATATTTCATTGTTTATTATAAATTACATATCTGTGCACATCAATATTTTTTTTAAACTCAAGTGCCCTTGTGATCTTTAAAGGCACAAAATGTGAGACTTTTGGATTAAAATATCCAAAAACCACTAGAACAGTGTTATATATTTTGTTGACTTGTGCACTTACATTATCCCAAACGCCAAAGGTGAGCAATACATTCATTGTTTGGATATATTTATTGTTTGGACAGGTGTTTGGATACATTCATCGACAGAAAACTAATCATGTTATATAGCTCAACACAGTAAGTTTTATTAAAGATCTCCTTTTCTTGCAGTCTTAACGCTACACAATTAGGCTAACACAACATTAGTAACACTATCTGAAAGAAAACTTAAGACTGGAACTCAGTTTACCTGGGCAAAGCAGCACAGCTCTCTGGATTGTTTTCAGAGCATTGCATCTTCTGTCCTCACCAGAGTGGCGGCCTGAAGCCAACTGATTCACTCCACTGTACAGCAACGCCCTCTACAGATGGAAAGAGTTGAACTCTTTAATGGACAGATCTTGGCATAGGATTTCCTCTGCAAATGTCAACTTACCTTTCCAAGTGTCAAGCTGGCATGACATGCCACACTGCCTGCCACAGCGCCTCCCTAATGAAAATATGAAAACTACATGAACACCAATATTTTATGGTCTATACTTTTAAAACAGTTGAACTATTAGTTCTCTTAAAATTTTGTTAGAATACTCACACTGGCTTTGTTGGGGCAGTACTGTGGGACCAGTCTGGAGAGAAGAGCCCAGAGAGATGGATTCCCTGGGTTCCTACAGCATAGAAGTTGTCAAAACACAATTTTTTTTAATTATAAAATGGCTGACAAAAGAAAGAAGAATTCTTATAATACTGGTGTGTTCTGGTACCTCATTTGACATTTGGGTTAATTAACCAAATGCAATGACTCACACCTGAGGTTAATTAGATAAAAGGGTCTTCCCTTTAACGGCATTTGAGTGTTTTCATGTCTTTGTACGATGCAGATTAAAGGAGAACATTAAAAGGTCACTTGCTATTGGACAAATAAAGAAGTGCATTCGCTTTAATCAAATCCCTCAATTCCCCACTCAACAAGACATAATGGGGCCGGACAAATATTCAATAATAGATGTGTCCGGGCTTCGGCTGAATAGCAACAACTGAAGTTAATCTATTTCGATCTAAGTCTGGCTCCAGGTGGACTTTCCAGCTACAATTAACCATCTTATAAACATAACATAACATAACGGAATTTTCAGCATCAATACTTCAGTGTCACATGATCCTTCAGAAATTCTTATTCTCATTCTAATATGCTGATTTGCTGCTCAAGAAACATTTTTGATGCATTTTGAAAAAAACAAAAAAACAAAACAAGATTATCATGGAAACAAAAGTTTATGTTGTATCTAATTAGGAGACACTATCTCTAAATATTATACAGTACCTGTGTATAGCCCTAGAAGCCTCTCTATGTACACCGCTAAAGTCTCCCTTCAGGGCCAGCAGTGTGCAAGTGAGCAGACAGTACTCCTCCACAGCGCCTCCTACAGGTTCCCCCAGTTTCAGCAGCTCGGCGAGTGTAGCACTTGCCAGGGTCACGTCCCCATGAGCCAAACCCAGAGCACAGAGACACTGCAGGCTCTCTGGGATGGGCTCTTTAAGCATGGAGCTACACACACAAACATAAACAAGAGGAAATTTTGCTTTTGACTACTGAAGCAGAGAATGTGTTTCTCTAAGACAGTCGAGTAGTTGGCTCACCACTTGAAGAGAAGTGTTTTGGCATGATCCATGCTGCCCAGCCTGTGCTGTATCAGGGCCAGTGCAGTGAGTATACAGGCCTTTTCCTTCTCACTAGAGGCAACTGCAAGGGCTTTCTCATAGGCTGGAAATGAGTGCACAAACACAAGTGTACATGCACGCCCTCAGTAACACAAGCAATCACAATCTTGAGTAGTTTCAGAAGGCATTGTAGGGACTGTTTCAATTCAAGATATTACCAGTGACCAAAAGCAAAACAGCTTTGACAGCTCACCCTGAATGCTCTCTGGCAGGCGACCGATTTTGAAACAGGCGAGCGCCAGCCCGATGAGATCATGCAGCTCCTCTAGTGAAGTGGAAGAATAAATACGCACTGCTTCTTCCCACTGTCCATCATCACTGACAGAGACATTTTAAAATAAACATTATTTCATACTGATAACTATGATGACATTATTATAGATGACGGCATAGTGATATTTACCTGAGGGCACGTCCGTAACCCCTGAGAGCAAAGCTGAGCTTGTCTGTGTGAGGGGATGCCTGAAGCAACTCAACAGCTCTGTGGAGAATGGAAAATATCCAAGAATGATTTATTACCAATATGGATCAGTGTCAGAAATTTTAGGCGGCATATTTTAGGCATTTTTTTTTTAATTATTAAATTATATATATATATATATTAGGGCTGTCAATCGATTAAAAATGTTAATCGAATTAATTACATACTCTGTGATTAATTAATCTAAATTAATCGCATACATAATTTTTGCTGTGAAAGTAAATATTTCAATTCAAATGAATCAATGCAGGGTTTTTCCTGGGTCAAAAATGGTCTTCGGTGGTGAAAGACATGGTCATCCACACAAACAGTAAAAAGTGCCCTACCCACGTGATCTGCGAGCCCGATACTGACTATAAAGTACCCGTCACTCTCACTGTAATTCTTTCTTGCCCTCTTTGCAAAAAACAAAAAACAAGAAGTGATTTTATAGCTTTGTAAGAGAAGATGCTTTTTTGCTAAACCTGAAAAGTATTAAAAAGTAGCATTTATAAGTTATATTAACTAATAATATAATTTTCTACCATATACAATTGAATGCAGCTAACAACAACTTGCTTTGTTCTGGTTTCACCTCACTCCAGTCTAAACTAACTGATTTTATAGGTATGCCTAATTTACTACACATTGTCATTTAAATAACCTGAAAATATTGTGGATTATTAAGGCTAATTTTACTAACCATTCTTCCTAAATGGGGTAAGCACACTTATGTTCTCATTTCAGAGTTGTTCGAGTAAATTATTCATTATAGACCATGTGGACAAATCAGTTGTTGTCATGATTCATTAAAATGAATCTGTTCAAATGAGTCATTAGGTCGCGAATTGGACATTAGCGGACGTTGACGCGTTATTAGGACATCGCAAAAGATATGTCAACACAGAAAACACTTCACCACTGGATAGGATTTTCTTTTTGTTTACTGAAAGTGTATTTTATGTCAGCTGCACGTGCTTTTGAGCACTATTCACACAGCGGTAATTCAGGAAAACATTATCCAAAAGCGCCTCGTGAAACATGGATTCGGTTTTACGAACTTTTAGCATTGTGTCAGTTGATTTAAATTATTATGTGTGAGGTAGAAAGAGTGCAAAAATATTGTAAATAATGTAAAAATATGATGTCACAAAAAAATAACATTGATGTTACATTAAAATTAACATTTGTTAATTCATATTTCAGATTAGCAAAAATTGTGTCAGGCAGACTTAATGACCGACTGGCCTGGACAGAATTCCCAAATGTAAAAAAATAGCAAGATGTGGCAAACCTGCGATATGCCTCAGTGGCCTGTTTCCTCAGCTGCAGGTGTGTGTTCAGGTATCCGAGCATGATGAAGGCGTCAGGGTCGGTTTGAATCCTCTCTGGTGTGAAAAAGAGACAATACACTGAGCTTCATTACCTCTCTCCGTCTTCAAATAATGTGTCACTGTCACACTGTCACATCATTTCCTAAATATTTAGGGAGAAACACATTTTTAAAAGTGTCTAGCCATTCCACCTGCATTGCTGGTGAAATCATTCAATACATCAGGGGTCTTAAACTGTTTTCAGGCTAAAGGGCTTTTGTTAAACAAAGAGATGGAGCAGTGACCTGTTCCAGGGACCTGTACATGCATACAGTGCCATATTAATGCATTTACATTTTTAGTTTTACTTAAAACATTTTAACGTGAGAGAGACAAACAATCTCTGTTTTAGCTTTGGTACTGTATTTTCTTTTGGCAAAAGTTGATTTGAGATCAGACAACAAATGACAGACCTTTAAATAACTTTGTAATATCATAATACAGTATGATATGTTTGTGTTCTCATACCAGTGTATTTGCTCAGAGCCACCTGGGCAGCAGAGACGGCGTTCATCTGGACTATGTTGTAGAGGTAGAGCTCTGAGTCTCTGTTGCTCCTGTCCAGCAGCGTGGAGCAAACCCAGTATGCGTAACCCTTCACTCCCTCAGTCTAACATCAAACAAACATGTTACAGCAAGAAGAACATACAGTAATAGTCTGAACCTAAAGAATAAACTATATACTACATTTCAAAAGTTTCGGGTCAGTGCATTTTTTTTTAAAGAAGTGTATACTTCTATTCAGCAAGTAAAGACATTTATAATAAATGCTTTTCTTTTGAACTTTCTATTCATCAAAGATTCCTGAAAAGTTTCCACAGTATCAGTTTCCACAGTATCAAACATTGATAATAAGAAATGTTTCTTATATTAGAATGATTTCTGAAGGATCATGTAACACTGAAGACTAGAGTAATGAAAAATAATTTTTTTTTTTTTATTTATATCTCAATATTACTTTATTTTTGATCAAATAGATGCAGTCTTGGTAAGCATAAGACACTTCTTTCAAAAATATTAAAAAATCCTAATGATTTTCCCAAACATTTGAACGGTAGTGTGAGTTCAGAAATAACTAGACATACATGAGTGCTCAGTTCTGTGGTGTGTCTGAAAAGGTCCATGGTATCATAACTGCCAACGGTCTCAGCAATGAGGGCCTGTATGATGAGAAAGAAGTTAGATGTGTTGTGTGTAGTAGTGCGGACTAAAGATATGAACTCTAGGACTCTAATCTGAAGTGTACCTGTCCGATCCAGCAGTTCACATAGAGGGGCTCTAGAGACTGAGCAATCTTGAAAGCTTCATGAGAGAGCTAAAACATAATGTAGAAATCAGCATGGCTCTCTAATACAAGTAAAGTCAAGCTAATAACGAAAAAAAAAAAAAAAACACATTACCTCTATATTTCCCTTCTTCAGATACAAAGCACCAAGGTTAGTCCATGCAACCACATTCTAAAAAATAACCAAAACATACATTACTTGCATCAACACAAATGTTTAAAAATAAGGAACCAGTTTATTTTTCTTGCATTACTTACATTTGACTCAGCTTTTACTGATTTGATAAAACTATGTTGTGCAAGTGCAAAGTTTTCTATTCCTAAAAATATAAAAGCAGAATATAATATTAACACAACAAACACAGAACAGTTATGGAATACAGACAAATGTAATTATGCACATCACGTGTATCTACCCTTTGCCATGGCGACGACCCCGAGTGCGTTCCAGTACGTGTGATTAGCACTGTCCAGCATGATCGCCTTCTTCACACACTGCCAAAAGAGATCCAAACCAAAACAGCCTGTTAAAACAATCTTCATCTAAGCATTATGAACAACTGATCTCAGGTCAGGTCACGTACCTGCAGGGCTTTCTCCAGCAGAGGCTGGGGATCCTCCTCAGGATACAGGCAGTTGAGCAGTCTGGATTGGTGGTAGTAGTTCAGGCCGAGGTCACACCACAGACTGGGGGCCTCCGGCATCAGTTTCAAAGCATGACCAAAGCACCTGATAAAATATAGATTCATTACAGAATAATAATAATTTATTTGTGTATTATTTGTATTCATTTGTTGTCTTGTTTGTCCATCCATCCATCATAATTTTCCACTAATCTGTCCATCTCTGTCTGTCTATCTATCTATCTATCTATCTATCTATCTATCTATCTATCTATCTATCTATCTATCTATCTATCTATCTATCTATCTATCTATCTATCATAATTTTCTACTAATCTGTCCATCTCTGTCTATCACAATTTTCTACTAATCTGTCTATCTCTGTCTATCTCTGTCTGTCTATATCTATCTATCTATCATAATTTTCTACTAATCTGTCTGTCGATCATAATTTTCTACTAATCTGTCTGTCGATCATAATTTTCTACTAATCTGTGTCTGTCTGTCTGTCTGTCTGTCTATCTATCTATCTATCTTTTCAATAGGGAGACCCCCAGTCTTTCTTTCACCATTTAGTTCAATATGTTTTTGTATCAATTTAACTAATCATAAGCAGACATTTTTGGATAGATTTATGTAGACCACCCCAAAATATGGTTTATACATTAATATAATTTAAACATTCAACAACATATAAGTAACTGAAATAAGGCTGCATTTATTTGATCGAAAATACAGTAAAAACAGTAATATTATGAAATGTTATTAACATTCAAAATAAATGTTAATATATTTTATATCTTTTAAAATGTAATATAATGTAATGTATTCCTGTGATACATTTTTTCAGGATCCTCTGATAAATAGAAAGTTAAAAAGAACAGTATTTATTTGAAATTGAAATCTTTCGTAACATTATAATTTATTTACTGTTACTTTTGTCTAATTTAATGCATCCTTGCAGAATAAAATTACTGTAAAAAAAATCTTACTGACCCCAAAATTTAGAAAGCTATTGTATGTATTAGTGTATAGTACTGTATGTTGTGTGAATAATAAAAAAGTTAAGTAAATTAATACATAGCCAGGATGTTGTTGAACATTTATTTTCTAAAGATGAGCCCCTAAAGACACGTAATGATAGACTTTTATACAGCAAGTGTGATGTATTTTCATGTAATTGTGTCTCTCTTACCTTTCTCCTACAGTGAGGAGCTGTCTCTGGCTCAGTGTATGGCTCTGATCGGGTGGATCCATTCCACATAAAGCTCCAGGTACCAGCACTTTGACTCGGTTTGTGGACACAGCTCTGCAGGTGGTGCAGGCATCACCAAGTAACTTCCACAGACATGACAGGTCTGGTCTTTGCTTTACAGCACTGAGAACAATGAAACAAAGAGAGAGATTACCTCAAGACCAACTCAATGACACCCATCAAACTCACCTGACATGGTTAGACACAACTTTAAAGAATGAGGTACAAAAATTCTCTTTACTCAGCAGAACCCATTGTTCGTGATACACTTTACCTGAAGAGGTAATGGATGGCATTCTGTATCAAATCTACAGCTCTTCCATCAAGATAGTCATCCAGTGCACTTTTAGCCAAGGCTAACAAGCATTCACCTAGACCTGAGAATAGAAACACAGTAAAGATGCTTTATGAAGCACTACAGTTTTGAATACTGGATGAAATAGTTATTAACCTGAGAGATTAAAACATTAATGCAGAAATCACACAAACCTTTCAATGCCGGCACATATTCCTCCTGCTCTAAGATCTGCCTGTACTCTGAGGCAGCCTCTTTAAACCGGCCCAGGATCTGTTTGATGGCGGCTGTCTGATAGAGGCTGTAGATGGAGGTGGGCTGAAGTAGATGTGCTTTATCAAAGGCTTTCAGAGCAGCTGTGAAACTCCTGCGGTTCAGGTAAGCCTCACCTAAACATTCCCAGCACACCCAGTCCTGAGGATCAGCCCTTAACGCCGCCTGCAGACTGAAATCATAGCAGAATCATAAATTTTAAAATGTTTGGTTAAAATAAAATAAAATATCAATGCATATGGAGCAGCCATTTATGTTAACATTTTTAACTTTTGTCTGATGAACAGCCATATGGCTAGATTTTGGTGAGAACATGCAAAAAACTATATTTTTTCTATTTATGGAGCTGTGGTGTGCCAATTATTATTTTTTTTTTCCTTTTTGTTAATTATTATTATTTTTTTTGTAGTTGATCATCCTCAATCAGCTTTTTGCCTACTGGATGAGTGCAGTTTTTGGGTGCGTCTCAATCAGCTCCCTAATTCTGTAGTCAGGGTACTGATCAGGGAGTCGTTCACTCCCTAAAAAATCCAATCGATGCTCACTATGCTCCCTTACCAGAATCACATTTCTGAAGCGTGAAACATAAAACGCATAAGACAACTCAATATATATAATCAGTAATCACACTCAATAGAACATTTGAAAAGACAAACCATTTTTATTATATGTCAACATAAAACACACATCGCTAGACAGGTAGTTAACACACCTAGTTAACATTTAGAATTAATATTCAGCTTAAATGTTGTAAGAATATATAACAATATATCCTTATATATAGAACAATGTGTTTACACAGCATAACAAATAATATCAGAAAGATAAAGGTCCTGTCTGTTGTTGACTAATACCAGCGATGACGTTCTACAACATTGTACGTTGACATTGTACGCAGTCATGTTGCTGGAAATTGAGTAATCACTGTTCCAATGTGTAGTGAGCCAGGGTCCTTACCAGTGCCTGGATTTGTTTACACAATATACCGATTCACAAGCTCGGGAGCAAAGGAGCTATATGAGACACCCTTTGTCTAATTCTTAACTTCCACATTTAATATTTGATGACCTTGAAGTGCACCTTGAAGACTTGGGGCTAAATTAACGTTGGGATTCTAGGAAATAAACTCTATAAAATGAAGGCTAATATAAGGCTTTTTTTTATTATTATTAAACTAATATAAGTAAAATACAATTTGCATTGTTGGCATTTGATTAATTACACCTGAAAACAATTATTAAAATGTACAGCAATAATATGAGTTTTTCTGAATTCCATTCCATTCAATTCCATTTCTACTTAATGAAACTCAAATTCAAATTATACTTTTGAATCCTGTTTGCTACCTATTTCCAGAATTTAATTGGAAATAAGCCACTCGTTTCAATTGTAAATGGCACAAAAATTATGTAATACAGGCTCACTATTAATATTAACAATTTTAGAAAAAAAAAAAAAAAAATGTTTATGCCTTGATCTTTAAAATATCTGCTGATCACACCATCCAGGGCCAGTTAAACAAATCCTATTACCACTTATGCCTTATAGTTGAAATGGATTCACTTACTCTGCAATGGCATGTTGGTGCTGGCCAATCTTGAGGTGGTAGAGACCTCTCCTCATCCAGGCCCATTTAGCAGAGCCAGGAGTGGCTCTCTCTGTCACAGACTGCAGAACAGTCAGAGCTGAGTCCTAAATGGATAGAACACATCACAAAGTTAATAAACTCCAGTCTTCTACAGCCTGTACACCAAGAAAAGTTCATTGCGACATTATGAAATTAGATTTTGGTGAGAAAAACTAAGTAGAGGATACCCTCAATTAATAAACTAGACTTGTTTACACTCACCATGTCTCCCTGCTCCATGCTGAGGTCTACAGTAGCCGCTCCAGCCTCTGCATCAGAGGAATCCAGCTCAAATGCTCTCTTATAGCAGCCTCTGGCTCTGCCCTGATCCTTTGCCACCTCTCTGTAGTAATGACCCAGGAAACGAAACACTGAACCAAGATACGGGTCCAGTTTAGCAGCCTAAAAACAACAGAAAACTATTCATTATGTACAAACCCGATTCCAAAAAAGTTGGGACACTGTACAAATTGTGAATAAAAAAGGAATGCAATAATTTACAAATCTCATAAACTTATACTTTATTCACAATAGAATATAGATAACAAATCAAATGTTGAAAGTGAGACATTTTGAAATGTCATGCCAAATATTGGCTCATTTTGGATTTCATGAGAGCTACACATTCCAAAAAAGTTGGGACAGGTAGCAATAAGAGGCCGGAAAAGTTAAATGTACATATAAGGAACAGCTGGAGGACCAATTTGCAACTTATTAGGTCAATTGGCAACTTGATTGGGTATAAAAAGAGCCTCTCAGAGTGGCAGTGTCTCTCAGAAGTCAAGATGGGCAGAGGATCACCAATTCCCCCAATGCTGCGGCGAAAAATAGTGGAGCAATATCAGAAAGGAGTTTCTCAGAGAAAAATTGCAAAGAGTTTGTAGTGATCATCATCTACAGTGCATAATATCATCCAAAGATTCAGAGAATCTGGAACAATCTCTGTGCGTAAGGGTCAAGGCCGGAAAACCATACTGGATGCCCGTGATCTTCGAGCCCTTAGAAGGCACTGCATCACATACAGGAATGCTACTGTAATGGAAATCACAACATGGGCTCAGGAATACTTCACAATACTTGTGTCGGTGAACACAATCCACCGTGCCATTCGCCGTTGCCGGCTAAAACTCTATAGGTCAAAAAAGAAGCCATATCTAAACATGATCCAGAAGCGCAGGCGTTTTCTCTGGGCCAAGGCTCATTTAAAATGAACTGTGGCAAAGTGGAAAACTGTTCTGTGGTCAGACGAATCAAAATTTGAAGTTCTTTTTGGAAAACTTGGACGCCATGTCATCCGGACTAAAGAGGACAAGCACAACCCAAGTTGTTATCAGCGCTCAGTTCAGAAGCCTGCATCTCTGATGGTATGGGGTTGCATGAGTGCGTGTGGCATGGGCAGCTTACACATCTGGAAAGGCACCATCAATGCTGAAAGGTATATCCAAGTTCTAGAACAACATATGCTCCCATCCAGACATCGTCTCTTTCAGGGAAGACCTTGCATTTTCCAACCTGACCACATACTGCATCAATTACAACATCATGGCTGCGTAGAAGAAGGATCAGGGTACTGAAATGGCCAGATCTTTCACCCATAGAAAACATTTGGCGCATCATAAAGAGGAAGATGCGACAAAGAAGACCTAAGACAGTTGAGCAACTAGAAGCCTGTATTAGACAAGAATGGGACAACATTCCTATTCCTAAACTTGAGCAACTTGTCTCCTCAGTCCCCAGACGTTTGCAGACTGTTATAAAAAGAAGAGGGGATGCCACACAGTGGTAAACATGGCCTTGTCCCAACTTTTTTGAGATGTGTTGATGCCATGAAATTTAAAATCAACTTATTTTTCCCTTAAAATGATACATTTTCTCAGTTTAAACATTTGATATGTCATCTATGTTGTATTCTGAATAAAATATTGAAATTTGAAACTTCCATATCATTGCATTCTGTTTTTATTCACAATTTGTACAGTGTCCCAACTTTTTTGGAATCGGGTTTGTATTTTTATCCAAAGACAAAAGACTGGAGTATATAAAAAGATAAAGTAAGCAAGTTCTGATATTGGTGGCCTCACCTTGAGCAAGTGTGTATGGGCTTTGCTACGGTCACTTCGTATTTCCTCTCCCATGTTCCAGTACAGGCGCCCCAGCAAGAAGTATAACTCCCCATCATCTGGGCTTCTGGATAAAGCCTCCAGAAAGCTGTGAGACACAGAAAGAAAACAAGAGGATCAGTGTTTGCTGTTTACAGCTATGTAGGTTTGTGATATTGCATGTGTGTGTGTGTGTAGGAGGGATTTCACACCTCTCCTCAGCTTGTTTGAGCTGTTCTTTAGCAACATGCGTCAGCCCCTTCAGAGTGAGACCCTCCACAGATCCTGGATGAGAGCTTAGCAGCTCAGCTGAAACCTTTAAGAATCATTTCATTCAAACATGATTTGGTTTACTTAGCATGATAGATATTATATTAATATTAGATGGTAAAGTTATTTAAAGATTCAGATTCAGGAATTATGTTCCTGTTAAAAGAAAACATTTCACCTGAAATGCTTCCTCAGTTTGGCCTTTTTGCAAGTGAGCTCTTCCCTTTAATGCTAAAAGCACTGGGTCATTTTTGGCATCTGAAATCTAAAAGGAGAAATTATCAACATTATATCAATCAAATAAATTATTAAATAAATATTAAAATACCTTAAAGGGATAGTTCAACCAAAAAGGAAGATTTTATGTTTATCTGCTAACCCCAGGGCATCCAAGATGTAGGTCACTTTGTTTTTTCAGTAGAACACAAATGATGATTTTTAACTCCAACCGTTGCGGTCTGTCAGACGTATAATGCATGGCAATGGGAACTCCATCTATAAGAGTAAAAAAAACATGCACAGACAAATCCAAATAAAACCCTGCGGCTCGTGACGACACATTGATGTCCTAAGACACGAAACGATCGGTTTGTGTGAGAAACCGAACAGTATTTATATAATTTTTTACCTCTAATACACCACTATGTCCAACTGCCTTGAGCATCCGGTGTGTGAGGTCTGAAAACGCGCTCTGATGACGGAAATGATCTCTCGCGTGTATTCTTCAATGAGTGCGAGAGATCACTTCCGTTGTCAGAGCGCGTTCAGACCTCACACACCCGTTTCTCGTAATACTGTTTCTCGCACAAACCGATCGTTTCGTGTCTTAGGACATCAATGTGTCCTCACGAGCCGCAGGGTTTAATTTGGATTTGTCTGTGCATGTTTTTTTTACTCTTATAGATTGTGTTGCCATTGACATGCATTATATGACTGACAGACGGCAACGGTTGGAGCTAAAAATCATCATTTGTGTTCTACTGAAGAAAGTCACCTACATCTTGGATGCCCTGGGGGTAAGCAGATAAACATCAAATTTTCATTTTTGGGTGAACTATCCCTTTAAAATCAAATATATACTACAGTTCAAAAGTTTTTTAAAGAAATTAATACTTTTATTCAGCTGTTTATAATGTTTTCTATTTAAAATATATGCTGTTCTTTTGAACTTTTTATTCATCAAAGAATACTGAAAACAAATGTCAACATTCAACATTGATAAGAAATGTTTGACACTGAAGACTGGAGTAATGGCTGCTGAAAATTCAACTTTGCTCTCACATAAATAAATTACATTTTAAAATACATTAAAATATAAAACAACCATTTTAAATTGTGATAACATTCACAATATTACTGATTTTACTGTATTCTGATCAAATAAATAGTCTTGGTGAGCAACAGAGACTTCTTCAAACTTTTGAACAGTAGTGTTTGTTTCTGTTGTCGGACTGGAGCACTGTGTCGTCTTTGGTTTACCTGTGCAAGCATCTGCAGAGCTTCATCAGCATCCTGGTCTCTTCCCGTCCTCACCAGGGCATCTAGTCTCAACCTCTGCAGCTTTTGAGTCCTATCATCAGAGTTCCCCACACTCGACTTCAGCCCTAAACACAAAAGGAAAAATAGCCCTTTCACTCTGTTAGTTCACTCAGTTGATTAAAATAGTTGTCATGTTAGCTGTGTTTCATATGTGCAGTTATTTTTATAATAACCTTGGCTGGAAGATGTGGCACTGTCAGAGTATTTATGCATTTTTAGTTGAGCCAGAGCAAGATTATACCACCCAATGATAGACGAGCGCATCCGCTTCAGTCCTGCAGGAAAAACACAACAAAAGATTTAAAAATCCTGTTTGCTAAGAACTTAATGTTGTATAGCTGAACATGAACATAAATCAAGAAGTTCTTAAAATACACTATTAACGATCAAAATGTATTTGAAGAATTTGATATAATGCATTTCTTACATTATAAGAAATTCACATCTCTCAATTCTTATTGGATAGAAAACCCAAACATCAGTGAATTCTATTTGATATTTATGAACTCACCCAGACCAATACTTTTGATGGCGTCCTCATATTTTTTATCCTGACAAGCTTTAATACCAAGACCAAAGTGAGCGTGTGAGTTGTTAGGATCCAGTTCCGAGAGACGGTTGAAACAACAGACAGCTTCTTCATTGCAGTCACCTACCAGCATCATCAGAGACAAGAACATTTATCTGAAAGCGGTGTTCATTTTAATATTTCAGACATGAGTTTCATTTTTCTTCAAACAGAGATTATATTTGTACTTACTTAAGTATTCAAAAGTTTGGGGTATGAATGAATTTTAATGTTTTTGAAATAAGTCTCTTAAGCTTACCATTTATTTAATCAAAATTCGGTTATATTGTGAATTATTATTGCAAATATTTTCTATTTTAATATATTTTAAATGTAATTTATTCTTGTGATGGCAAAGCTGGATTTTCAGCAGTCATAGAGCACTGGAGTGATGATGTAATTTTGTAGGCTAACCCAGAAGTTCCCTCAACAAAAACCCAACAGGATGTTTTCATTGGCTTTTGGATTATTGTGCAAAATAAGCTCTGTGAGCAAACAAACATTTGATTCTTTTTATGAACACGTTAATTATGAAAACTTGTTTATCACTATAGTCTTTACAAATGAACACAACTTTTATGAATTTTAAAGCCAAATTCATTCACCAGAATGCGAAAAACGCTAAATGTAGGCTATAAATGAACTGCATCCCATGACTTTAACATCTCCATCAATAAGCTTCCGACTTTCAGTCTATATTTCAAACATTTTCCTTGAAAAATTAAGTTTGAATAGTTTGCAAGAGTGCAAGAATAAACACAGTGAGTCTGTGTAAGCAGACTAATGAGTAGATGAGTTTTCAGTGTGATGACGTTTAATGTTTCTGAAAACCACTGTAGTCCCATTTAGCAACTTGTTAGCAACCGCTAAAGCATTAAAAAAATGGGGGTATTACTGATGTATTTTATGTAATAGAATAAAACGTGAAAATATTTTTAGTATGTGTTAAATACAGACTTTATTTGACCAAAAAAGCAAAACAAAACAAAAACAAAACACTGATTTATGAACGATGGAACCAGAAGTGCTAAATGCTAACTCATTTCTGGGTTTTGGCCTACAAAAAACCCACATCCCTGTAGCAGTCTATACTTTCTTTCTCTCTTTTTTTTTTTTTTTTAAAACGCCATGCCAGCTTCTATGGCATACGTTCATGGCAAGAGAGAAGTTTAGCTAAAAAATAAATAAATAAATAAGATGCTTATTCATGATTCATTTTTCCTAAAAACTAAATTCAGATTTACTTGGTTAAAAATCTCTTCAAAAGAATCAACAGAATAAAACTATTTTCTTAAAAGGGTAGAAGTGTTACAGTCCAGTAAAATATGTTTAATTGACAGTGGATTCAGGCAAGATGGACAGCAGCAGTCTTTTACACGAGTCTTTAGTGTTCACTGTCACATGATCCTTCAGAAATCAGTCAAATATCATATGCTGATTTGGTGCTCAATAAACATTTATTTAAACCCCAAAACCCAAACTTTTGTATAGATTAAGAAATTGCAATTATATAATTAAAATGCAATTAAGAAACAATTATATACATATGTAGGAATAGGAGTAAAAACAATGGCCATTCAGCATATG
>RJVU01053075.1:589052-609367 GCA_003731715.1 Anabarilius grahami
AGGACTCCTGCAGGGGTAATAAACTGACCTGATTTGATGTAGTGCTCACTGAGGGCCTCTAGAGGGTAGGAGTGTGTCGGATAGCAGGACAGCGTAGCATCACAAACCTCTTTTAGCTTGGCCACCTCATGAGGAAGCTATATGATACAGAATATGAAAAATTTGCTTTGTTTCAGTAATAATTATTATTGTGTATATTATTATAACTGTGGCATATACAGCTTGCCAACCTTAGAAAGACATTTAATGTAATCCTGTGAAAGGGTCCTGTGGGCTTCACTGGGCACATCTACTGTCATTTGCAAAGCTCTTTCAAATGCTGATATCAGCTGTTGAGGAAAGAAACACACGGTAAGCTTTGTAAAAATATACGTGTTGAGATTAACCTGGGGCATGTACAAAAAAAGAGCACTTCAAAATTCTCAAAAAGCAGCATTTGAAAACTAAAGCAGGTGAATCGGACTGACGTGCTGCTGAGTCTCATTGTCCTGATCCTCAACAGTGTCCTGCAGGAGTCTGCTCATCTCCTTCCACAGCTCCAGCAGCTCTGAATCCTCCACCCCTTCCTCTCCCTCCTTCATCTGGATTAACCTCCGCCACACTCTGGCCACCTGTGGGTGGAGTAACAAACATATGCAGATACAAACCTGATGGTGATTTTAGAAATAATGTGTAGATTTGTGAAGGTAACAGACCAGTGCAGTTCTATCCGCTTAAATCTTCTGTTGTAACATTAAGTCCTTCTAATCATATTTAAAGATCATACCTGTAAATAGTTCTTCTCCGACTGATAGACTTCCACCAACTTCTTGCTCACTTCGAAACATTTTGCTTTGTCTGAGCTGCAAATGCAGAAAAACAGACACAGATCAAGCAAACTGTTCAAACTGTCTCATGTAGCATGGTACTCCTTTTCAATTGAGGCACATTACAAAACTATATTTTATTTGGGTTAAAGTATTTATCACTTGATCTGAAACAAGATGCCCTGAAGTGGATTTTGATATAATGTGTGATGATGGTGTACAAAAAAATGACTTTTCTCAATCAATTTTTGAAGAATATTTTTGGAAAAGCCCACAAGTTAGCTAGTTAGAAACTAACTTATATATAAAAATAAAATAAAAAAGAAGAAGAAGAAATTGATTGTTTCTGAATTAAAATTCTCAAAGCACCAAATACGGCATTGACACCTAATGAACCTCCGGGATCATGATGGAAGTGGCGCAGCAGTAGCGAGTAAGGCTTGCAGGCCTGGCTTTTAGCGCGATCGACGCGGGTTCGAATCCACCTTTTGCCAAGCTCACATTTATTTTCAAGAAAGATAATGTTCTAAAAGTGGAAATAAACTGCGAACGAGTGTTTAAAAATATTAAAATTGTTTTTTGGGTAGGGTTAGGGGAAGGTGTAGGGAGGGTTTTTTCTCCCAATAAGGCAGCATCCATTTAATAATTTTAATAAATATAATCATTTACACTCTATGATATTATTGCATCCTGTTAATGTACAAAAATACTGAGGTGCATATAGTATCTGCCAATATAAAGTATAGATAGCATCTAATTACTATTTACTCCTATTGCAAAGAACTGATACTTTTACTTGGTGTAAATAGAATCTATCGCTATTTTCACCTAGTGTAAATAGCCGCTGCCAATATTACTATAGTGATATTTAACCCATCCGTTATTGCTGTGGAAAAAAAATCGTGCTTTTGGGGTTCTTCATGGTCTGTTGGAAGTACCTTGTTGATGCTTTTGCACTTTTAAATGTAATTTTAATGTTCGATGGTTGAAGTGTTAGTAGAATAACGTCATCTCATTTTACTGAGTTTAAAAAAAACTTATTATTGCGTTCATAGAGGGAGCCTTTTACTGATTGTTTACAGTTTAACAGAAGTTACATCCATAAAAAGTAGGAATAAGGTGGATAGACATTTCCGATCTTCAATTTCAACTTTTATTCTACTGCCCTGAAAAAGATGTGCTCCTGTCACTTCTTATATCCATGATAACCAATAAATGTTTTGTGGACATTTCAACTAAAATGATTGGCATGTTTATAATAGCCAAATAATTTCACGGATTTTAATATTTTTTATACATTTATTGTGAAGTCAAATTTAAAAAGGTTCCCAAACCTAAGAAAATCTGATAAATTTACCTTTTTGACCCTCTTAAAAATGCAAAAAGGTAAAAAAAGAAGAAAAAAAAGTCTTTCTACATGTTTAAAGCTATTGTAATCTATCCTTTAAATTAGAATTAGATTTTTTTTCTGTTTAAAATCATCCTAGGAGAAATAATACCACTCTACTTACGTTTCATACAGTGTAATAAGTCTCTGGTAAATCTTTGGCAGTTCAGCTTTGAAATCTGCTTGGTCACTTTTTTCGTACAGATTTGCTAAACCCTGTAAAAGAAATCCACATCTAGTAAATCTTCATTGTTGGGTCAGCAGTGTGATTAAAGAGCAAATTAACAAACTGTGTCCATAGATAAACACTACATTTTTGGACTATTCATTAAAGTTCATAAACTACAACCCACCTGCCATGCCAGCAGTTGCTCTGGCTCCAGTTCAGAGGCCTTTCTGTAGGCGATCTGTGCCTGATCCGGCTGCTGCAGCTCTGTGGCTGCCACTCCAATGAACACCCAAGCATTATAGTTATTCTTCTCAAGCTTGAGAACAGCCTGGAGAGCAGAAATATGGTTCAACTTGAGAGTAAAAATGCCTACCCATGCAAATACAGTCAATCAAGAGAAAAGTATGAGATGGAAGTTATTTACTGTATGCTGACAAGTGGAAGTAAACACTTACCTTACAATGTTTCAAAGCTTCTTTAAACTCTTTATTTTTAATGGCTTCTCTTGCATTTTTCAGCTCAGCTTTCACTTCTTTACTGGACATATTCTTAAAAAATTAAATGAATGTTAATGAAATATTAGCAGTAGTAAAGGATGTTTACAGTTTTGTATGTTATACTGCCTGATAACTTACTGACATTTAGACATGCTTATTTATTAAAGCGTGTAAAAATAACTAAACTATCATAATAGTACACTTATTTTCAAGGGCAATTTTTGAATTTCTAGAATGATATTGTAAGAAATCCACGCACGTCAGAAGTTGGTTAGTTTCCATTCAGCAAACAGTAAACAGCGCATGCGTGTCGTGATGTTTAACGCGACGTCATTATACCGCGACAAACATTGTTTTTATTTCACCACAATTAAAAAAATCGATTTATTAATATCCGTGAGTTATATTTATTTGATGTTTATAATATAAAACATCAGAAATTATTCAAATATATTTAATATTCCCAAAGAGGCGTTTTATGTTATCTCTACCAACCTTGACTATGTTTGGAGGCGGAACCGAAGCTCAGCAGCCAATCACTGATGTGTTTCCTGCACACCGACCAATCAGTAAACTCACGGATTTAGTCTTAGTTTAGTGTGTTCCATGTGTTTCCCATGTGAGCGACGCGTTGATTCAAGAAATTGTAAATTAATGAGTTATTTGTATTTACGCTTCTAAAAGCTTACTGAAATTTCTGTCACAGTAAAGAAAAAGTGGAAGTAATCGTCATTAACTGAAGAAAAGGTTCGTAAACGTTGGTGTCAGGCATTTGTTTTATAATTTTACTTAGCAAAGCTGTATTACCAAAATATACCACTTCTTCAAATTAGTTTAAAAATATTCAAACCTTTACTTTTTTTAGTTTAGTAAATGCATATAAAGAAAGTGTTTTATATCTTTATTGAAGAGTAATAACAACCGTAACATCACTTTCAACAGATGGAAGAACCAGATAACATTCCGAATGAAGAAGGAAAAGAGAAAAAGAGTGCAAAACAGTCTAAGGACCCCAAGCGAAAGGCAAAGGACACTGTCTCAGATGCTGGGGTCTTACGGCCACTCAAGCTGTCCAAAAAGGAGCTGTACAAAGCCCCCACAGTGGAAGAGCTCAACCAGCTGAAAGAAGCAGAAAATCTCTTCCACTGCAGCATATTGAAAATGCAGGTCAGAAATCACATGCATGTTTTACTGTCTCATCTAGTCGGCTCACTGATTACATGATGACATGGCTGTGAACTCACTGTGGATTATTTGTCAGTGTATGAGAATATGGGCATTATAATAATATATATTCAGCTTTACTTATCACTGCTTCATATTGTTGATGTTCAGATGGAGGAACTGTTGAAAGAAGTGTCTCTTAGTGACTACAGGAAGAAGCTGGTGGACTCTTTTGTGCAGGAGGTTACAGATTCCCTGCAGTCTGTGCCTGAAACTGAAGTTGTCCAGGTCAGAAATTTGTGAAGCATTTACATTATCATGAGCAGCATCAGTGCAGATTTTTTACTGATCTCTATGGTAGCTGGCAGCATCATTTTCTTATTAGCATTCTCCTTCTCTCTAGTTGGATGACCTTTCATGGTTGCCAGGTGTTGAAGTCCCATTCCTCCTTGTCCCGCCGACCGCAAAAGGCAAATTTCACATGGAGCCTCCTGCATCGATCAACGTGGTGGGCAGTTATCCCCTGGGGACCTGTATCAAACCCAGAGTCATTGTGGACTTGGCTGTCACTATTCCAGCTGTAAGTTATAACCTCCAAAACAACTGTGAGAAAAATGCAGCATATTTCTCTCTCTCTCTCTCTTTCTATCTAGCATCTATCCCGCCATCGTTCTAGGATCTATCTGTCTGTGTGTGTGTGTGTGTGTGTATATATATATACACAGTCCAGTCCAGTCCAAAAGTTTGGAACCACTAAGATTTTTAATGTTTTTAAAAGAAGTTTCGTCTGCTCACCAAGGCTACATTTATTTAATTAAAAATACAGTAAAAACAGTAATATTGTGAAATATTATTACAATTTAAAATAACTGTTTTCTATTTGAATATATTTCACAAAGTAATTTATTCCTGTGATGGCAAAGCTGAATTTTCAGCATCATTATTCCAGTCTTTGGTGTCACATGATCCTTCAGAAATCATTCTAATATGCTGATCTGCTGCTCAAGAAACATTTAATGTGTACAATTGTACAAAATATTTGTGTACAATATTTTTTTTCAGGATTATTTGATGAATAGAAAGTTCAAAAGAACAGTGTTTATCTGAAATCTAATCTTTTGTAACATTATAAATGACTTTACTGCCACTTTTGATTGATTTAATGCATCCTTGCTGAATAAAAGTATTCATTTCTTTAATTTCTTTTCAAAAAAATAAAAATAAAAATTCTTACTGACCCCAAACTTTTGAACGGTAGTGTATAATGCTACAGAAGCTTTGTATTTCAGATAAATGCTGTTCTTTTGAACTTTCTATTCATCAAGGAATCCTGAAAAAAAAAAAGTACACAACTGTTTTCAACATTGAAAATAATCATAAATGTTTATTGAGCAGCAAATCAGCATATTAGAATGATTTCTGAAGGATCATGTGACACTGAAGACTGGAGTAACGATGCTGAAAATTCAGCTTTGCATCACAGGAATAAATTACTTTGTCAAATATATTTAAATAGTACACAGTTATTTTAAATTGTAGTAATATTTCACAATATTACTGTTTTTTACTGTATTTTTAATTTAATAAATGTAGCCTTGGTGAGCAGACGAAACTTCTTTTAAAAACATTAAAAATCTTAGTGGTTCCAAACTTTTGGACTGTACTGTATATTATATGTTGATTTAATGCATTCATTTAATTAATTAGTCATTAAAAAATATGAATAAAATGATTTAAGCCCCCACCCAAGACCTAAGTAGGTCATCTTATGTTTACAAAAATGCCTTTGTATTATTTTTATATCATATGATAACGTTAAGCAATATCACACAAGAAGCGCAATATCACACAATATTTTGTCCTGAAAAGCATGAGTGCAAATATGATATTGATTTTATACAACCGTTCAATAAAGAAGTTAATATTGTGTTATATTTAAGACACAATATTGTCTGTTTTGTTATAAAATATTACCTATAAAGCTAGAGCAGAACTGTTGTGCATCTCCAAGCTTCTAACTCTTTTTCAAATGAATTCGCATATTGAGTGAATCAGTCACGTGAACCAATGATTCAATAGATTATTCATAAACACTGCATCCCGATTTGTATACTATCCACCCTATCTGCCCTAAATAGTATTGAATATTACTAATGTCACATACTATTTAGGATGGATAGTATGAACGAATCGAATGAATGAATGACTCAATGATTTACTCATTTAGACATTTACTACCACCTACTGGCAGTTTTCCGTTTCTTTTTTAGAGTTTCACTTTACTAAAAAAAGTATTAATTTCATATTTTGGGGATAGTTTACCCAAAAATTAAAATTCTGTTTAATTACATTTTCTCACCTCATGTCATTTCAAACCTGTATCACTCTCTTGCTTTTGTGGAACATGAAGATCTTTTGAAGAATGTTGGTAACCAAACTGTTTTGGTCTGTAAATGTATCTAAATACCAATTCAGATGCAGCCTCTTAAAAACAAAACAAAACAAAAAACTCATGGCCGTTGTAGCCTAAACGGTTGTGTAATCAACTCTTGTTGAATCAAATCAAATATTTCTTTCTAAAGCTATTTTTTGTATAGCTTTGATTTGATACTTTTCTCATTCAACACAATAATGACTTTAAATTATCAGCCAAATTTGATGTGTGATTTGTGATTTTTTTTTATATATATATATATATATATATATATATAAATAATTGTCTTTCTGTCTGTCTAAACCAGAGGTTTTCTCCTGCTCATAGGACCCACTTTCCTGCAAAGTTTATTTCCAACCTGTTTCAGCATACCTGCATTTGTGTTTTCAAGTGATCCTGAAGAGCTTTTGTAGCTGCTTCAGGTGTGTTTGATAAGGGTTGAAACTAAACTCTGGGGTGAAGACCTCTGGTCTAAAACTATTGTGCATTAATTCATTCTGTTATAATATGGTTTATCTTCTCTTTAAAGACTATTTTGCACCCAATGGATGCCATTAACCAGCGGTACCCACGAAAGCGAGCGCTCTATCTGGCTGGCCTGGCACAGCAACTCTGCTTCTCAGAGGCTGTGGGTTCACTGAGCTACTCTTGTCTCCATGGCAACCGGCTTCGCCCAGTCGTACTTCTCAAACCCCCAGGTACAATTGTTCAAATAGTAGCTTGTGACACTCATTAGCTTCTTCAAAGTGTGAATCACATTTACTTTCAAATGCTTTCATGCCAAAGCAATTTACATGGACGTGCTCGTACTGTGTCTCGTACTGTTATTATCTGCTCACATCATTTTGGCTTCCAAGTTAATTACTGTTTAGCAGACTATTTTCTTTTGGTGTTTGGAGTACATTAATAGAAGCGGCCCTGTGAAGAAAAAAAAGGGTGCCAGCCTGATTTTTTCATCATTGCTTCAAACTAAGATTATCAAGTAACCTTTGTGTTTGACCTTTAGGTAAAGACAGCAGTAAGGTCACATTGCGGATTCATGCCATTCCTCCTCCGGACTTCCTCAAACCTAGCCGCTTTCATCCTCAGAAGAACAACATCAGGACTGAGTGGTTTACAGGTGTTGCCAATAAACAGCAAGGTAATGAGGAACTTTTTGAGATGAGTCATTTCATGACTAAGGCAGCACACATACTGTCATGTCATAAGATTTTTCTGTCATTTTTATCATGCAGAGAGCAGTGAGCCTGCAACTCCTCATTATAACAGCACAGTTCTTGGAGATCATCTCCCACTGTCACATCTTCAGTTCCTGTCGGCCATCAGTGCACAGTGTCCTGCTTTTGGAGAAGGTGTGGCCCTCCTCAAAGTGTGGCTGAGACAGAGAGAACTGGACCAGGTAAGACCACATTATTTCTGTATGTGCATGTCATTCATTACCTACATTGATATCAAAGTAGTGATGTGAATAGAATAAGCGACAACCTGTTGGAATGATTTATCTTGTTGTATGACCTTTTTATAAAACAAAATATTAAAATACAAAATAATACAAGTATATGTACATTATACTTCACTGTTTATACCATTTTATTCATCATGCACTACCCCTTTTTTATTCCATCCATTTTTTATATATATATATATATATAAAAAAAAAATTGAATCTCACAATAGTGAGTACACCCCTCACATTTTTCAGCAACCATTTTATTATATATTCTCAAGGGACAATGCTATAGAAATGAAAATTGGATATACTTTAGAGTAGGCAATGTGCTGCTTGTATAGTAGTACAGATTTACTATCCTCTGAAAATAACTCAACATACAGCCATTATTGTCTAAATAACTGGCAACAAAAGTGAGTACACCCTAAGTGAACATGTCAAAACTGTGTCCAAAGTGTCAATATTTTGTGTGAGCACCACTGTTATCTATCATTGCCTTAATCCTTCTGGGCATGGAATTCATCAGAGCTGTAAAGGTTGTTGCTGGGATCCTCTTCCACTCCTCCATAATGACATCACGGAGCTGCTGGATGTTAGACACATGGCGCTTCTCCACCTTCCGCTTGAGGATGCCCCACAGGTGCTCAATAGGGTTCAGGTCTGGAGACATACTTGGCCACTCCATCACCTTCAGCTTCAGCTTCCTCAGCAAGGCAGTTGTCATCTTGGCGGTCTGTTTGGGGTCGTTAACATGTTGGAAAACTGCCGTTTCTGAAGGGAGGGCATCATGTTCTGCTTCAGAATGTCACAGTAAATGTTGGAATCCATGTTTCCCTCAATGAAGCGTAGCTCCCCAGTACCAGCAGCACTCATGCAGCCCCAGACCCTGATGCTACCACCACCATGCTTGACTGTAGGCAAAACAAAATTTTCTTGGTACTCCACACCAGGGCGTCGCCACACATGCTGGACACCATCTGAGCCAAACAATTTATCTTAGTCTCATCAGACCACAGGACATGGTTCCAGTAATTTATGCTCTTGGGCAAGGTTGTCTTCTGCAAACTGTTTGCGGGCTTTTTGGTGGCCAGCTTCAGAAGAGGCTTCCTTCTGGGACGACGGCCATGCAAACCGACTTGTAGTGTGCGGCGTATGGTCTGAGCACTGACAAGCTGACCTCCTGCTTCTGAAACCTCTAAAGCAATGCTGGCAGCACTCATGCATCTGATTTTTGAAGCCAGCTTCTGCACCTGACGCACAGCACGAGGACTCAACTACTTTGATCGACCCTTGCGAGGCCTGTTCCGAGTGGAACCCGTCTTGGCAAACCTCTGTATGACCCTGGCCACTGTAATGTAACTCAGTTTCAGGGTGTTACCGATCTTCTTATAGCCTAGGCCATCTTTGTGGAGAGCAACAATTCTAATTCTCAAATCCTCTTTGCCATGAGGTGAACATCCAGTGGTCAGTATGAGAGAATTGTACTCAAATACCAAATTTTATCTGTTGTAATACAAGATACGCAAATTTGTATGGTCCTGTCAAGCAGACAAAAACATGAACATGATGAATAGGACATGTGGCTTTGCATTGTTAAAATACATAGAGCTGTTATCACTTAAGGTGTACTCACTTTTGTTGCCAGTTATTTAGGCAAAAGTTTCATTTCTATAGTATTGTCTCTTGAGAAGATATACTAAAATAGTTGCTGAAATGTGAGGGGTGTACTCACTTTTGTGAGATACTGTATATATAATTCTTAAATATATACATTTATGTATAATATATATATATATATATATAATATATATATATATACAGTATACACATTTTATGTAAACAAAGTTTTATTTTGGATGTAATTAATTTTATATATAAAGACTTTTTTTTTAAGATACAAATGTCGTTTTTGTGCAGTCAGATAAAAGGAATAAACGGATCACAAATTCTGTTTAATAAATACTGTTTCTGTCACCTCTTTAGGGTGCAGGTTGTTTTTGCGGCTTCCATGCATCGATGTTAATTGCTTATCTTCTGTCCACACACAAAGTGGGCAAAAGCATGAATGTCTACCAGCTGTTCAGGAATGCACTGCACTTCTTTGGTAAGAGAGGTCATAGTATAACTGCTTTTTATAACTTGTTACTATGGTGGTTATGGAAGTGTATTAATCAGCTTAATCACTTGCTTTATCATTTCACATTTTCAGCTTCCACAGATCTGACAGAGAACGGTATCACCTTGGCTAAAAACCCAGACTCAAAGGCGGTGAGCAGAAGTGATTTTTTTTTTTCTTCTTTTTTTTTTTTAAAACCTGTTTTGTCTTTTTTGCATAACCATGCCTTTCACATTTCTCCTGCTTTAGCCCTCACTGCAGGAGTTCCATGCAGCTTTCTCTGTGGTCTTTGTGGACCCATCTGGGCATCTCAATCTGCTTGCAGACATGACAGCTTTTACCTACAAACAGGTGAGCTCTGATGTAGTTTCACTTTAGCTCAGTGATAATGTGATGTTCGCTTACAGTCTTCAGTTTATACTTCAGTTTATAGAATTAGCATTTAATGTAAATGTAATGTTATTTAAGTGAAATTATAAATATTTTTTTTTTAAAAAGGGCCCATGACATAACTGTAATAAGAGATTGTCTTACCAGCAGTCCACTACTGTAGTCAAAGATTTGCTTGTCTACCAAAATAATGTAATGCCATTGAAATAACTTCATTTAGGGCAGTGTTATTATTAACTAAAACAATATAAAAATAAAAATAATTTTTTTTTTTTTATTGAAATAAAACTAAAATAAAATAATAACTTAAACTAAACAAAAGTTATAAAACTAAATACAATTATAAAAATGACAACAAAATGACAAACTAAAAAAAAAAGAATTACTAAAACAAGCAATAATACAATAATAATATATTAAAGGTGCCCTCGAATGAAAAATTGAATTTACCTTAAGAGTTCAGTACATGGAAATGACATACAGTGAGTCTCAAACTCCATTGTTTCCTCCTTCTTATATAAATCTCATTTGTTTAAAAGACCTCCGAAGAACAGGCGAATCTCAACATAACACCGACTGTTACGTAACAGTCGGGGTGTACGCCCCCAATATTTGCATATGCCAGCCCATGTTCCCAACATTATGAAAAGCATTAGACAAGGGCAGAACGTCTGGATGTGCAGACTAGGTAAGCAAGCAAGGACAATAGCATTAGCAAAAAATGGCAGATGGAGCAATAATAACTGACATGATTCATGATAACATGATATTTTTAGTGATATTTGTAAATTATCTTTCTAAATGTTTCGTTAGCATGTTGCTAATGTACTGTTAAATGTGGTTAAAGTTACCATCGTTTTTTTACTGTATTCACGGAGAAAAGAGCCGTCACTATTTTCATTTTTAAACACTTGCAGTCTGTATAATGCATAAACACAACTTCATTCTTTATAAATCTCTCCAACAGTGTAGCATTAGCCGTTAGCCACGGAGCACAGCCTCAAACTCATTTAGAGTCAATGTAAACAAACACTGTACTTACGCGATTAGACATGCTGCATGACGAACACTTTGTAAAGATCCATTTTGAGGGTTATATTAGCTGTTTGAACTTTTTTTTATGTTGTTTAAGGCAAGCGCGAGCTCTGTGGGCGTGAAGCACAAGATTTAAAGGGCCACACACCCTGAATCGGCTCATTTATAATAATGCCCCAAAATAGGCAGTTAAAAAAATGAATTAAAAAAAATCTATGGGGTATTTTGAGCTGAAACTTCACAGACACATTCAGAGGACACCTTAGACTTATATTACATCTTTTAAAAAAAAATTCTATGGCACCTTTAATAATACTAAAATAACACTTGTTATTTGGTGGCTTTCTAATATATTTAATTAATTTGATAAATGTATTGAAATGTAAAATATGTATGAATTGAAAGTTTAATCAGTTGACAGACATAATCCAAATGTTTCTGATTTGTTTCAGATCCAGCATGAGGCATCACTCTCGCTGAAGTTCTGGGATGATCCGACAATAGATGGCTTCCATGCTCTGCTCATGACGTCCAAAGCCATGGTCAGAACATATGACAATGTCTTTCAGTAAGTGTCCTTTAACACAAACCTGCTATTCATGTGTTATTGTATTCATGTTTTTCTGAACACTCTTTCCCTCTCTCATTCTCAGACTGAGTGAGCTGGTGAATTTGCAGGCCTCTTGTAAAAAGCTTTCACTCCTGAATGAGCTCATGGACTACAGCGGGAACTACGTCCTCAGTGCACTTCCGTTCATTTTGTCCCTCTTGCAGCGAGGGCTTTCAGAAAGGATCTACCTTCTGGCACACTCACTCCCTCAAGACCCTGAGGTACATTCATTAAATTGCCCCTACATGCCTCTTTTAATGATCAGATTGGCTATTTTACCAATCAAAGCATTCCTAAACAGTCTGAATGCATTGTTTTATTGTGTGTAAATGATTTTTGCAGTGGCCGGTGGACAGTGCACCTCCTAAGCATAAGGACCAGCCGCCTTTGAGCTTTGGTTTGATGCTGAACCTTGAACGTGCTCTCTCGGTTATTGAGAGAGGACCGCCAGCAGAGAACCCCAAGGTAAACTAGCCCACATGTGCAAAGATGTCTGTGTAAGTGTCTTATAGTTCTGTAGCAGTGTCCAAACACTCTCTCTGTTGTTGGTTTTTCAAGGCAGCTGAGTTCAGGCAGATGTGGGGCTCTCGCTCAGAGTTGCGGCGCTTCCAGGATGGAGCCATCACTGAGGCAGTGCTGTGGTCAGGGAACTCCACCTGTCAGCAGAGACTTGTTCTACTGGAGATCATCACTCACCTACTACAGCTGTATGTCTCTGTTCTAGCCATTATATTACTCAACTTAAATACACTCTCTAAAAGTGCAATAAAAGTGGTAAGCTGCATTCACACTACCAGTGGCTGGCGGTCAGGTTGCTAGTGGGCGTTCCCACCACTGGTTGCCTGATAACGTGAACGACATTCACGGATGTTACTCCATGTTGATTCTTGCCTCTACAAACAAACATTTTAGAAGGAAAAGCCTAAATATAAACGGAATCGCTACATAAATGCATAATATTAAAGATATGGTTCTTTGCCATCGTGATTATCTATCTGCAGCGAAAGCACCAGCGCCGGTCCATCTGGATTCACGAAACCATTCAGGTCACTGAATTCACTCCTATTGGTTGTCGCTCTTTATTTGCATAAAATTAAACATATCTCAACTTTGTCGTGTCGATAGACACAACTACATCCTGTCGCCAGTGGTCACCTTCGCTTATGTTTCTGGAAATCGGCAGCACTCTGTTTAAATGAATGTGACCTTGGCGCTGCGTGTCTCTGGCAGTGTGAACGCAGCTTTAGTCAATTCAGACGGTTACTTTGAGGTCAAATAAAAGTTTATTTCAATTAGTGTGTCTGCAGATTAGTTTTTTGGTTGTATTGATTATAAAATGTTAAATAGCAATTGAACTGCTTGGTTTAGATTGTGTACAAATAAAAAAATAACTATGTAACAGTATTGTTTTTGTTAACTAAAATTAAAACTATTAAAAAATTGGTAATTTAAAATAAAGTAAAAAATAAAAAAAATATTAGACAGAAAAAAGTGTTGCAACTAACTGAAATAAAATACATTTAAAGTACTAAAATTGAATTACTAAAAGTGANAAATTACTAAAAGTGAAATAAAATAAATCTAAATAATATTATTATTATTATTATTATTATATTTTTCTTATAAACTAAATAAATAAAACTTAGTAAAAAATAAAAGAATAAAACAAAAAATAAGTTCAATTCAAAACAATAAATACTATAATAGTATATAAATAATACTAAAATAAAATAACACTTATTAGTGAAAATTGATACTATTACTGAAATATACCCAAATGAATCGGAGTCAAAACAAATTAAGATCTAAATCATAATATTTTGCATTAATCTTTTTTTGTGTGTTTTTATAACTTTTTCTCTTACACATTTTTGCATAAATGACATTATCATGTTATTTGTAAATTTCTCTCATTTTAGTCATGCCGATATCCCTGAATCATGTGTGAGATTTGTTGGTGGACAACTGGAGGATGTCATCAAAGTTAACAAAGAGGTACTTCATAAAAGTGAATGTACTACAAATTAAATGTGTGAAAATTGATAAACGGGTTGCTTTATCTGCACAAGCTCACATTGATATTTTTGTCACCCAGATCTGCACTACAGGAGAGGAGGAGAGTCTGAAGGTGGTTCAGTCTTACGATGATCTGAGCAGGAAGCTCTGGCAGTTGGAGGGGCTGCCACTGTCTATTACATCAGTGCAGGGTGCCCACCAGGCCTTGAGATACACACAGGTCAGCCACCTCCTAGATATATTCAGTTTTGTGATGTATTCAAGTATATCACCTAATTTTCTGTTTTTCCTCATTTGTCCTCTGCAGGTTTTCCCACCAGTTCCTGTGAGGCTGAACTATATGTTTTTTGACAAAAAGAAGAACCGTCTCGGATTAGTGCCACAAGAGGACAAACCGTGCCCTTATTACGTCACCCCTATTAAAGGTACTTTTTTTCGTTTTGTCTTAAAAGGGTTTTCATAATTCTCATGTTCCAAACCAGTCTGACCCTCATTCACTTTCATTATATGAAATAGAGTGGCTAGGATATACTTTAGAAGTTTAACTTTCTTATTCCATGTAAGAAAGAACGTCATAAGGGTTTTGAACGACATGAGAGTGAGAAATTTGACACAATTTTCTTTATTGGGATGATTTATCACTTTAAAATGCTTCTGCTCACTGCATGTTGATTGCTTCAGGGATGACACATTTGTTCAGTATAAAACCAATAGGATTTTTTTTTAAATTTACTTTTAGAATTATTGCAGAAAATAAGCTCTGTGACCAACAAAAGTTTGTTTCTTGGACATTTTGTTCATCAAAATAATCTTCACAGATTGTCATAACTTGCATGAATTTTGAAGCCAATTGACAGAAGTAAAAAGCCAATGTTAGAGTTAGGAAGTCTGAGTTAGAATAGTTTGCAAGAACAGGAGTATAAACACAATGAAACTGTAAAAGTGGACTTGTGAGTTGATGCGTTTTACTGTTTGGCGTGATGACATTTAATATCGCCAACCTGTCTAGTCCTATTTAGCTAGTTTTAAGCAACCACCTTTTTCAAGACATTGAAAGCTTTAAAGGGTTAGTTCACCCAAAAATTCTGTCATTAAAGGTGGTACAGAGGATCTTTTCGTCGGCTGAGTTTTTGAAATGAGCGCATGCATAAGAACAACCCCCCTCCATTTCGAGTGAACGCCTCCCAAAACTCGTGCACGAGTATTGGAACACGAGTGTTTACCACCGGCGTTCGCTGTGCTATTAAGCCGGGCACACATTTAACGACTATCTAAAACATTCTAAGACTATGCTCAACATACAGCGATTGTTTCCTGCTCCTGAAGCAGATTTATATACTTTCACATTTGAACATTGGAATTTGAACACCGACTGTAATCGCAGACTGAACGCAACTGGCTCTGACTGGACGCGTTTGAGCGCGATCAGTCATAAGTATCAATTTACATTCATAATTGGCCTTACAATCGTTAAGTGTGTGCGCGACTTAAAGCCCCGCACACACTTAGTAGATTCATTATGTCGGACTCACCGCAGGTAACTCATAATCTGCAGTTGCTACTCTTGTCTCCTGACAAAAACATTGCATGCGGCGCCTGTGAAGTGTGGATAATCGCGTAAACGATTGGCTGATGTTTTTAAGGCCCTACCCCGTGCACAGATGATGTATATAAATAATATTCCTTTCAGTGCACCTAATAAATAGTCTTTTATCAGTTAGTAAAGACAGTTTCAAGTAATATTGCAAAAATGTATAAAACAAAACATCCTCTGTACCACCTTTAATTACTCAACCTCATATCGTTCCATACCCGTGGCGTAAGACTTCGGAACACAAATTAAGATATTTTTGATGAAATCCCAGCGGGATTAACCGACCATAGACAGCAATATAATCAACAATTTCAAGGTCCAGAGAGGTACTAAAGACATCGTTAAAACCGTCGACGTGACTGCAGTGTTGATTATGTTGAGTCATACACCTTTCAGATTTCATCATAAATTTCTTAATTTGTGTTCCGAAGATTAACAAATGTTTTACAGATGTGGAACGAGTAATTAATGACAGAATTTTGGGGTGAACTAACCCTTTAAAATATTTTTGATGAAATCCAAGGTTTTTTTTTATCCTCAATAGAAAGCAACAAAATTATCACATTCAAGGTCCAGAAAAGTAGTAAAAACATTGTTTAAATAATGTGACTGCAGTGGTTCAACTTTTTGTGCGAAAAAACAAAACAAACGACTTTATTCAACAAATTTGTCTCTCCCCTGTCATTCTCCTATGCTGTTTTCGTTGCAGCGCTTCCAGGTTCTATGTCAGAACGCCGACTCGCGTCGAGTTCACGTGAATGGCACGACGCATGCAAGTGATGCTGACACAGGAGCTGGCCAATACTGAGCTGGCGTTCGGACGTAAACATGGAAGCGCTGAACTGCGTTCACTGCATCAACTGCGTACGAGTTTGACAGGGTAGTGAAGAAATTGTTGAATAAAGTCATTATTTTAGTTTTTTGCGCACAAAAAGTATTCTCGACGCTTCGTGACATTAAGGTTAATAGTCCATGTAATCACATGGACTATTTTAATGATGTCTTTAATACCTTTCTTGACTTTGAATGATGGTAATTACGTTGCTTTCTATGAGGAATAAAAAAAAAAAAACTTAAAAAAATATCTTAATTTGTGTTCTGAAGAAGAACGAAGGTCTTATGGGTGTGGAACGACAGGGTGAGTAATTTCATTTTTGGGTGAACTAACCCTTTTAAAAAAATCACAAGGGGTATTACTGATGTAGAATAAAATGTGAAACTATCTTGAGCTTGTGTTAACCACAGACCTTATATTTCAGGCATGTAAACCATTCAAAAAATGCATTGACTTTGATACTATGAAACTGCAAGTGGGTCATTTTCTGGATTTTTAGGACTCATTCCTGAAGCACTCTATTTGGGTTTTGATGTTCATGTTTTGAGTGCAACTCCACAGATGAGTTATACATGAATATGCTGTTACGTTTCATCCCCTTTTGTCATTTGTTTTTCTAGTCATTGTTCATATGGAGGGAAGTGGAAAATGGCCCAGTGAGCACCTGGCAATACGCCACATCAAAGCAGCCTTTCACATCTGCTTGGGAGAACTCCTTTACAAACACCACCAATACAAATGTAATGCAACACCCACCTACCTGGATGTGAGCAAGGTAATGTGTGCACTTTTATTCATGTTGGTTGCTATTGTTTTTCACATTTATGATAGTAATAATATTTTGTCAGGATGGAGTTACGAGCACATTATTTCATCATACTTTATGTATGTATCCGTTCAGGATGGGCTAGCCTTCCGAATCCAGGTGGCCTATCACAGAGAACCGCAGATCCTGAGGGAAAGCCTGACCCCTGCGGGAATGCTGATATACAGGGACAACGCTGAGGCCCAGGCACTGGAGCTGGAGACCCAGCACAAACCTTTCCTAAACAGCACCTTGCATGGGTACAACACACATACATATACATGCACGATACACTCGTTCGGTTTGGCCTTATTTTGGCAAGTGGCTTGTTTAGATGAATAGATAACTTGACATGTTACATGTTAGGCTCCAGCAGCAGCATGGGTGTTTTGGTGTCGTGTGCCGCCTGGCTAAGCGTTGGCTGGCATCTCAGTTCCTTTTGGAATATATCCAAGAGGAAGCAGCTGACCTGTTGGTGGCTTCACTTTTCCTACATCCTGCGCCCTTCAATCCACCAAGGTAATATGGCTCTCTGGTTCATTTATTTATTTATTGTTGTATTGTATACAGTACAGTACAGTGACGCCACGCCTATTCCAGTTCTCCTCAGGTGGGGTTCCTTCGCTTCCTTCATTTGATTTCCACTTTTGACTGGAAAAACAATCCCCTGATAGTTAACCTAAATGGGAAACTCACAGGTAAGCGTCACCTTTGATTTGTTTAGGGCTTGCTTGACTACAAATTTTTTACAAATCTTTCAGAAAAGTTGTGAACTAGTCAGCGGGTCTTACTTTATATGAATGCAGTTTGTTTTATTTATTGTTTCTGGCAAGTCTGCATGGGTGAGGAACAAAGAAGAGCTTATGTCCATCTACTTATTCATGTTTTGAACTGTTCGGAGTGCCACTTGATTCATTGTAGGGTGGTTGATGAACTCAGACCATCTAAGGGTGCTTTCACACCTGAAGCGTTTGTTTCGAATCCTAGTGCGTTTTCTTGCTTAGTTTGGTTCGTTTAGGTAAATATGAACACGGCAATCGCACTCGGATCCACATCAAAACAATCGCTCCGAGATCGCCTGAACGAGGTGGTCTTGGCCTAATTGCAAACTAACTCTGGATTGGTTCGGTTGAGGTGAGAAAGCAGTCCGACACAACAAACCAAATGGTATGATAATTCATAACAGCAAACGTGTTATATAAAAAGCAGCAGTGTCTGATTCTGTGAGTGAGCACATTAGTTATCACAATTGAAAACCAAAGAGCGCTTCTTCTTAATATGTTGTGTAATTGCTCTTCTCCATGCATTGCAAGAATGCAGTCCCGACGAAGCCTTGCTTCCAGCTTTTACTGAATTATATAGGCTATACTGTATTTTAATGCGGGAATGAGGGCTACATTCGTATAGCGTTTGCATGTGTGTGGACAGTTACACATAAGCCACAATATGCTCGTGGAGCGAACTTGTCAATCCTGATGAATCACACAGACCATTAAGAGGACAGTTTTAGTCACATGTAACTTGCATAAACACAAAGTGTACATTTTGGTACACTTTGAAATGTTGCCTTGTGAAAGCGAGCAGAACCAGGAAGAAAATGCAACATTGTAACAAATGAAGTCCCTGTTTTGGAACAAAGCAAAAGATCTACAAGTCTGAAAACGGCCTTAGATGGCCATGGCTCACACAAAAAAAAAATTCTAATGTAGTCTACCATTCAAAAGTTTCTGATTTGGTGCTCAAGAAAAATGTCTTATTAGTATCAATGTTGAAAACTGCTTAATATTTTTGTGGAAACCGTGATACTTTTTTTTTTTTTTTTTTTTCAGGACGCTTTGATGAATGGAAAGTTCAAAAGAACAGCATTTATTCAACAGAAATCTTCTGTAACATAAAATGTCTTTCACTTGCTCAATAAAAGTATTGATTTCTTCCCAAAAAAAAAAAACTAAACTAAAATGCTTAACATTTACTTATTTACCACTTTAATATAATGTCTCGCAGCTACTCTTGGACCAAAGATTTTTCCTCCTGCTGTAGAACAATTTAAGTCATTTGATCCACGACTAGTCGACACAGTCCTAGCACAATGACTAGTAGCAGGACTAATTGTGTTTGCGTGCCCTAAAACATTTGTGGATACTGAAATGAGTATTTTTGTTTCAGCTGCTGACCACACAGATATAAAGAATGACTTTGGGGCCTCTAGAGAATCTCTTCCCACCATGTTCATTGCCACTCCCAATGACAAGAAAGTCTCTGTGTGGACTAAAAAGGCTCCTTCTGTGCAGGTTTGTAGATGAAGTAGTGTTCTAAATTACCGTATTTGACACATTATGTTACAGATTTGTTATATGTACAGTAAATAAACCTAACTGGTGCGGTCTCCTCCACACAGATGCTCCAGCGTGCTGTCATGCTGGCGGCAGAGAGTTTGCATGTTTTAGAGACTCATCTTATTGACTCCAGTCAAAAGCAGGACGCCCGGGTCAGTTCCTCTATATTTAGCCTGTATTCTGCAAATTTATGCAGCTGTCATCTTTTTGTCTTTAACCTCACTGTTTCCTTTCTTTGTTTCTAGGTGGTATTTCGACCTCCTCTGGAGGCTTATGATGTTCTGATCCACCTCGTTCCGCAGCAGGTTCCTCTGTTAGCTAAAGCTGTGGATCCTCCTGCCATCACCTACCATCAAGGCACCTATAATGGTGACCCACTCGCCTCAGGAGGAGCTCTGCCAGTTATTGACTATGATCCGGTCCGACTGTATCTCTCTGAACTCAGGGTTTGTGTCATTTTTAATTCACTTTACTGAATCTTTTCCCATTATGTTTTGATGGACTTTTAAATACCCTTGTAGGTCAGATCCATCTTATACCTGTTCTCTTGTGATTTTTAGGATGCATTTGGAGATCTGGCTCTGTTTTTCAATGACCCATTTGGTGGAACCGTGATCGCAGTGCTGTGGAAGCCATCTGCCTTTGAGCCACAACCCTTCAAGGTTCCTTCT